>OU612046.1:78256436-78564994 GCA_914767935.1 Coremacera marginata
CAAAGCAAAACAAAACAAAACAAAACAAAACAAAACAAAACAAAAGAAGAAATGTTTTTATTTCGTTTGACATCCCACCCGGCCCAAAATCTGACTTCGGTATCGAAAATTGAAAAATTTACGAATTATTCGCGATGGTAACTATCGAATTTGGTATTGATTACGATTCGAAAAAGATACGTTTGGTGGACGTAACGGTTACTTCTTAAGGGAGGGTTCCCTTATGTTTGGATAAATGATTCGTTTACAATACCAGAGCGATAAATACTTCAAAACAACCGCGAAGAAAATTATATTTTGTACTTTAAGGTGGACACTTACGGATACCTGTTTTGGCACTTTCAAACTTACTTTTATTATAACTACAGCGGTTAAGCTGGTATGAAACAACTTTCGATTTTTGATTGCCAAAAATATTGCTCAGTGCTCAAAAAAGAGACTCTTTGCATGGAACAGCAGCGCTGGCCGCCCCATAGCTAATTTTCCACATGTACACAGTTTTGCCAGAATGGCTGTTTTGCCTGCAAATGTCAGTTTTTTGAACTCTGCGCAGTTTGACCGTGTTTTAATGTCAGGAATAAAAAATTTTGTTTATTGGGACAGTCCATATGAAATCAACCAACGTTAAAACAGTTTTCTAGTCTAAAGGGAATAATTTTGGATGTTTTTAACCCTGGATGTGCATCGTTAGCCGATTCGACTAACAACGAAAATATTTTTTTATTTTCTTTTATCTCGTTGTTCAGATTTCACTGTGTTTTAGTATATCAAGAGTCATCGCAGAGATCTTTGTCTTGTGTTGGACATGCGAACCTCTTAGCAGAATGGAAGTTAGAGTTTTAAGCAAACATGATAGTCGTATCGACTAACAAAGCATTTAATGTGACTTTTTGTAGCTATCCGTGTCAATAAAAATGTAGTTTTTTTTTAATAACACTGTTCTACAAAAGAAAATTTTTTTAATGTACAGGAATTTTCGGCGATCGAATTTTCGTACCTTGCCTTACTTAGTGTATCGCAACTTTGCTTCTGTTCACCAAAATTTTTTTTTTATTATGGATAATAAAAAAGGATAATGTTGTGTTCCATTTTTGCCTAAATGCTTTAAGTACTTTAATTTTTTATAAGGTTATAGGCTCTTACATGAACAGAAAAATATTTTTTTTTTATAATTTGCGTTTTGCTTTTAAAAATATTCCAAAAAATTCTTCAGACATGATTTTTTTGACTAATTGTCTATAAAGGCCAGAGTATTCGATTTTAAATGTTTGTAAAAAAACTGAAATTGCTAATCAAATAATTAAGTTATTGACGATAACAACAATAAACATATTTTTATATAGGTTTTTTGTATAACCAATTCTCTGAGAAATACAAGATCTGCCGCTACGTCAAGCGGCTGAAATTAAAAGGCTTCTAATTTGTAGCGGTAAGTGGTAGCAATAATATACGTAGTATTTACAAAAAGAAGCTGAATGCGGTCACCACAGCTTAGATACTGAAGTTGCTGAGTTTCTAGCCTCAGAACATTATCGCAATTTTATAGCCTCACGACAGACAATTTTGTCAATTTTCGTATCAGTTGTCAAAGAGTTTTTATATCTTTTTATCTATGGTTTTAGTAAAGCGACTAACACTGACCAAAGTGTCACGGTGAAATATTTTTAAAATTTTTTACTAAAGAAAATGTACAAATAAAAAATAAAAATACATTGAATGCTTTAGCGTTTTTTATTTTGAAATTAATTTACATATTTTTATTTTTTATATTAGAGTACAAAACTGCGAGTCTTACCTTTGTTATAATATAAAGGTTTTTAAAATCAGTTGAACAGAACCAAAGTTATGATAAGCCAAATAAGGTAAAGTACGAATATTTTAAGTGAGTCATTTATGAGGTCCTTGACAACAAATTCAAAGTGATACAAAAATTCTGTAAATGCAGAGAGTCGTCATATATAATCACTTAATGAAATTTCTATGTTGGAGGTCTTGTACAGCTTTCGTGTAGAACAATGTAATTTTTGGTTTTTTTTTAATAATTTTTTTTTAATAGTTGTTTTACAGTTTGGGTTCTATATTAATGACCAACTTAATATATAAACATGAGTTCTGACCTCAACGACAATAGATAGATGATGATAGAATAGAAGATGTTCTGAATATTTATGATGAAAAACATAACGATCTCGCAACTGAAAATAACTTGTTTCGCTACCTTCTTCGAAACAAACGACGAAACCGATGTTAAGGAAGATGATATTACATTGAATATTTTGCGTGGGAGTATAAATCAAGGGGGATAAGCCCAGGGGTTCATATGGATCATATATTAAACATTAGAGTGAGTAGGTCTCCATACAAAAAAAGTTTGCAGAGTGCACTCCCTACTTAATAGCTTACCTTGAGAAGTTTTTGCACCATACAAATTTTGACCACCGAAAAAACAGCCAAAACGGTTTTTTTATCATTGTTTACGTATGTGGTGTCCGAAGTACAAAAAGGCTTATCAGGGACTATATTTCCTGCTCAATCTTCGAAAAGATATGAAAATATCAAGTTATGAAATTTAGGTATGAAGATTTCAGAATTACGAAAAGAAAAATTTTCGGTTTTTACGATTACAAAAAACATCAAATGACTCAGTCGTTCTGCAAAATGTGCGAGCAAAATGTTTGTAGAGAGCATTAATTTAAAATATGTACAGTTTGTGCAAGCAAACATTTTTCTAAATAACTTTTTTGTGAATTGTGTTTAGAAAAATATGGGTTTTATTAGTGCACAAGGTGGTTTTATATTATGATCTCTAAAAGAGAGGTCAAAATTGAGTCACTAATATATTTGCGGAATATATTTAATATGAATAATAATTGTTTGATTTTTCTTTCTCTAATGTGTCAAAATATATATAATATCTTGAAATCATTAGATAACTTGAACGTATTATTCCTATTTTTGTGGTAAGATTGATTTTAAGTTGATGTTAGTCGTTTCGACTAACAAAGCTCACAAACGGGGTTTAAATAGCGAAGCACATCCAGGGTTAAAATTCCATATAAAAAAATATGAAAATGTTTTTAGTATCCATATCTTTATAAATTTTTTAATTTAACTTTTCAATTTTTAACTTTTAAATAAAAAAGATAATCCATTATAAATTCTTTTAATTTATGTGGTTTGTATAACAGGTCATTCAATAAGTCCGTAGGATAAGTAAGAAAAAAAACAAAATTTTGATAAAACTCGATTGTATTATTCAACATAGTTGCCTTCGAGAGCGATACAACGAGTATAGCGATTTTCCAACTTTTCGATACCACTTTTATAGTACGATTTCTCTTTCTCGTCAAAATAGGCATCAGTTTCAGCGATTACTTCATCATTGGACTTGAATTTCTTTCCAGCAAGCATTCTCTTGAGATCTGAAAACAGGAAAAAGTCGCTGGGGACTAAATCTGGAGAATATCTGTTGGGTGGGTAAACAATTCGAAGCCCAATTCATTAAATTTTGCCATCGTTTTCATCGATTTGTGACACGGTGCATTGTCTTGGTGAAACAAAACTTTTTTTTCTTTTGTAAATGTGGCCGTTTCTTGGCGATGTCAGCCTTCAATCGATCCAAAAGTGCACAGTAATAGTCGCTGTTGATGGTGGTTCCTTTTTTGAGATAGTCGATGAATATTATTCCTTTCGCATCCCAAAATACAGACACTCAGCTGACTGTCTTTTGGATTCTGGTGTGTAATAGTGAAGTCATGTTGCATCCATTGTCACATATCGACGATAGAATTCGATTTTATTGCAGTTTAACAGCGCCAAACACTCCTCTTTTTGGTCGACAGTGAGCTCACGCGGCACCCACTCTGCACAGAGCTTTCGCATACCCAAATGTTCATGTAAAATGGTAAAAACACTACCATCTGATATCTTTACAATGTCAGCTAGCTTGTGCACCTTCAATTTGCGATCGTTCATAATCATTTCGTGGATTTTTTTGATGTTTTGTGGAATAACAGTCTGATTTGGGCGTCCACATCGCTCTGCATCATTTGTGCTGGTACGACCACGTTTAAATTCAGCAATCCACTTTTCTACCATTTGTCTCGATGGAGCAGAGTTTGGATAATGTTTATCAAGCCATTGTTTGCTTTCCACTGTATTTTTTTTATCAAAAAGCAATGCTTTATCATATCTCGAAATTCACTTTTTTTCATTCTTTTTTTTTTCAATAATAATAGTTGCACACAAAATGCAACTATAACTCACGAATCAATTACTAAATAAAAATCATATGGAAAAAAATCTAGTAACGCCATCTATGTGTCATCCTATGGACTTTTGAACGTACTTTTAGATATTAGAAAAATAAGAATACGAAGCAGGTTCTTCCAATTAAGACAATAATTAACCGCTATTTCAGCATGTTTTCTCTCAGAAAAATGGTTGACGGTAATTTGTCGATATGTACGCAATTTTTGCTGATTTTCGCTTTCACACTAATGGTATTGAAAATATTTTTTAACAGATAGTTACATAATTTTCTTCATTTTGTTTTCAAAGCCATATAAAATAGCATACATGGTCTTATGATGCTGTCTCATGTGATGGTCTCTCACAGAAATAGCAAACTGTTGTTGGTTGCTTATCCGTTTCGGTATCTCCTGCAAAGTGGGCGTAACCAAAGTGTCACGTCCATTTTTTTGTAAAGTTGTCGACAGTAACCATATAAACTAAATTACCAAATTTTAGCCTAATACGATCAAAACCGTTTGATATATTGAATTTTAATTGATTTTATGGGTGATAAAAGAAGGCATGGCAACAGTTATATATACAGTGACCACCACTTGAATTCGTAGTACCTACACACCAAGTTTCAATGAAAAAATGTACAACTTAGGAGCTATAATGATTTCTGAAAAGTGGGCGCAGTTATAGTTCGACCACGCCCATTTTTAGTGCACTTGCCAAGAGAAACCATACAAACTGAAATACAAACTTATAGTCCAATACATCCGAATTCATCTGAAATATACCATTTTTATTGATTTGTAGACGGTAATAGGGGGTGGGGCAACTTTGTTTTTAATTATTCGAGATATTGGCCTTGACAACACATGTTGTAAATTTCATGTCCTTGTTACCGTTTCTGAGATCTTAAAACACCAACCCGCACGAACGATTTTATGAATACAGATGGGCGGTAAAAAAAGGCGTGGCAACATTTATATATATAGTGACCACCACTTGGCCTTATAGTACCTCTACACCCAAGTTTTATTATTAAAGCATGAACAACTCAGGAATTATAATGATTTCTGAAAAGTGGGCGTAGTTATAGTTCAACCACGGCCATTTTTAATGCACTTGCCGAGAGAGTCCATACAAACTAATTTACAAAATTTTAGTAAAATACATCCAAATTCGTTTGAAATAAAGCGATTTTATTGATTTATGGGCGGTAAAAGGGGGTTTAGCAACTTTTTTTAGTGAGATATTGGCCTTGATAACACATGTTGCAAATTTGGTGCCCTTAGGTGTTACCGTTCCTGAGATTTTAACGGACACCAACCCGCACGAAGGATTTAATATATATAAAAGATAAAATACCTATACAAACCAATTTCTTTAGCTACATGTTCCAATTTCGTTAATGATCGACTGATGAGCACTAAATTAAGTCCTTTTTTGGCAAGCTGAAATAATTAATTAAAGAAAAATGATTAAAATTATGAACTGATTTAAATAATTTAGTTTTTTAATTAATCTAAATTTTTCTATTTAAATAATCCTATATTAGGGTTAATCTTAGTGAAATCATCGAATTCAATCTTAATATTAAAGGATCTTTTTTATTTGCAATTATACAGAGGTAGTCAAAAATATTTACACATTGCTAAATATTTCTTAAGTGTTTTAAAGTAAGAGCTCACTTTATTGTTGTTGTAAATAGTTTGCAAACAAAGTTTTTGTTGTTGCATTCTTTGCAGTATGCAAAGTACACAAAGCAGGTTTTAAAAAATCTAACAGTAAATAAAAGAAGAATAACAATGTGTTAATATTTTTGACTATCTATGTATATCGCGCAAGCTTTTTATTTGAGCATTTATTTAAACCAAAATTTAAACCAAAGCTGTAACAAGAAACCTATTTAAACCAGCTGCAACTAGCTTTAAGCTATTAAGTTTAGACAGTCTTGATTGAACCATCGAAAATATATCCCATTTTAATTCCAAACCATTCTAAATTCTCATTTTGCCTTTCGAACTATTAAACATATATCACTTACAACGAAAGATATTATACAACCTAAAGGTAGACCAAAATTCTCAAAAAAAAAACTACATTCAATTGAAACATAACTTCCATTGCAGCAGTTGTCATATCTTTCACCTACACCGAGAAAGAAAAAGAATAGGTGAATCACCTAAGTCGGCTTGGGTAAAGATAATTGTATGGGAATTGTAACTTATGCTTATTCACCTAAGCAATTTATTGTTTAATACATTGCTTTGAAATCACATACTTTGATACCTTGCCAAGAAAAAAAAAATATTTGATT
Organism: Coremacera marginata; assembly: GCA_914767935.1. Lineage (NCBI taxonomy): Eukaryota > Metazoa > Arthropoda > Insecta > Diptera > Sciomyzidae > Coremacera > Coremacera marginata. The sequence continues at coordinate 78,262,999 of OU612046.1, forward strand.
CACCTAAGCCCAAAATCCAAAAATACAAAATCAAAAAAACAACTAGCATGAATGGCTTAAGCATAATTTTGAGCTATTTTCTGAAAAACAAACACAGCTGCGTCATTAGACACACGAGGGAAGGAAAAATTTGATAATTTAATGGATTTTTTTGTAATAAAACCACTTTTAAATTCAAAAATAACATGAAGTAAATTAAAAAACACACGTTAATATTCACACCAGTAAATTTTATTACATTGCATCAACAAAAGGAAAAGAAAAAAGGAAAAAAAAAATTTCCTTTCCCGACGTGCGGAATCGAACCTGTAACTTTTGGTGCCAGTCCATCGCTCTACACACTGATCCAAGCAACCTTGCTTCTACTTGCTGAAATAACTACAGCTCTGTTAACAGATGCTGTGTGTCGCAGTATTCTGTTGATAGCCATACAACAAAAATCTTTTAATAGATTATTATGTTATGCTGCGGCATAGCTTCAGTTGTATTTAATATTGAATAAATCACTCCGCGTAACGAAGGAGTTTGGCTCAATACGTAGTGTAGTGACTTCATACACAGTGGTATCGATTGGTTGTGGGTTCGAATCTCAACGGCATGCGAGGTAAAATTTTTGTAGTTGATATTTAATTTAATGTTCTTGTTATAATAGAGGTCAAGCAGCAAGAAAAGCCGAGAGTCATCAATTTTCTAAGAAAAAAACGGTGTTGATAAAAAGAAAAATTTGTGTTTGTTGCCGATTTCAGTCAAGCAAATCACAGAACGAGAGGTGGCAGCATCAAAAAAAAAAGGAAAATAAAAAAAACCAAACCCCGCAAAAAAGTTTATATTTTTGAAATTCAATTTTTTTTTTAAAAGTAGCGCATAAAAAATTACCAAATACTTGGTTAATTTATCACCCAAATAAAAATTGACAAGTCAACATGTAAAACTTAGGCGTTTTGATGAAGTACTTGGGAGGCTGAAAACTGCCAAAGCCATCTTATAAATTATACTAGGTTTTTTTTTAAATTTAACATAAGCTTTTTTCTCGGTGTACCCGCATATGCGCCATTCATATTTTTATACTCCAACGCCTGTCCTACGCCTGTTTATACCTACCTGTCATACAGAGTGACTTTATTTTAACTGTAAAATCTCTTAAAAATCCAAAAAATTAAAGAAATGACTTGCTCTCCAATATAAATGCTGACTATGTAATTTGGAAAAACCAGATGAAAACCACGCCTACCTCCCATATGAAGTGGCTTTATTTTAAAAGTCAATTCTCTTAAAAATCCATAAAAATTATAGAAATGTTCTCAAATTTCGCACATTAGCTTTGATATATAATATGAACCCACTCTATGATATTTGGCAAAATCCCATACAAAGTGACGTCATCAAAATAGGAAAAGTTTCGTAAATGTAAAAACTAAATGTCATCGTGTCTGTCGTGTGTAAAGACTTCGAATATACTTCAATACGGCCACGGGGGGATATTTTAGATTCGGTTCTCTGCCGAAGCTGCATTCCTTATTAGTTTTTTCTTTACTAGAATGAAAACTTCACGAATTTATTCAAACATGACAAAATAGTCTCCGAAGACGTTGTCTTTGAAGACGTCGCACAAATTATTTGAATTTGTTCTGCTTAAAATTTTGTTAAAATCGATTGAGTGCTTATTGAGAAATTTAAGGTCAAAGTTGTACTTTTGAAATTTTGAACCCTTAGTATGAAATTACGCTTTTCTTATTTTTGTAATCTTCTCTTTTTATAAAAAAAAGTCATATGTTGATAAATAAAACATTTTATTATTAATCTATATATATATAAAATTGTAAAAAAAAAGTTGAATATTATTTTGAAATTCCTTTTGCGATGGACATTATGAATGACGCTGAGTCCGAAAATCGCATTTTTAAAATTTTTGTCTGTCTGTTTGTCTGTCTGTTAAAGCATCACGCGAAAATCACTAGATGGATTTAAATGAAACTTGGGATCTAGGTTCGTTATATCTTCGGTCAACAAATAGGCTACTTTTTATCCAGTAAAAAACGTTGGACCCGGTAGGGGGCGCTGCGATCGGTTTCCAGGCATTTGTTTTTTCAGCTTATCACCGAAACCGTTCATCCGATTTGTATGAAAATTTGTATGTAGAAGTTTTCGGATACGCTGAGTTTTTTTGACTTATCTACACTGTTCTATATCGAACACCAGAGGGCGCTGTAGTATAAATATTTTGAAAACCTCGAAAAATCCTAAGCCGTGCATCCAATTTGCATGAAAATTGGAATATAGGGGTTTTATGATACGGTGAGTGTTTTGGACTTTTCTTTTTTATGCTACCTTGAACACCAGAGGGCGCTGTAGTACAAATTTTTTAAAAAACGTCAAAAACTCCTAAGCCATTTATTCGATTTACATGAAAATTGGTATATAGAGGTTTTCGGATACGGTGAGTTTTCATGACTTATCTATTCTGTTCAATCTTGAATACCAGAGGGCGCTGTATTACAAATATTTTAAAAAACGTCAAAAAACTTCCAAGTCGGTTGTACGATTTGCATGAAAGTTGGTATATAGAGGTTTTCGGAAACGGTGAGATTTTATGACTTAAAAACTAGGTTCTATCTTGAACACAAGACGGCGCTGTAGTACAAATATTTTAAAAAAGTCGAAAAACTCCAAAACTGTTCATCCGATTTGGATGAAAATTTGTAAATACCATTTTCGAGGACGGCAAGGGGTTTGGTGCTATCGTTTTTGCTCTTTATCGAAACTAGAGGGCGCTGTTATACAATTTGTACGTGTGTATGTTATTAAACTGGTCCTTAACGGCTGCACTGATTTTGATGAAATTTTTTGTGTGTGTTTGAGTGAATCCCTGGATGGTTCAGATTCACAATTGGATCCTGTAGGTGGCGCTGCAATCATGTTTAAGACATTTTGTTTTTATAGATTATATCCGAAACCGTTTATCCAATTTGCATGAAAATTTGTATATATATAGAGGTTTCTCTATAGAGGTTTTCGGATATGGTGAGTTTTTATGACTTATCTACTCTGTTCTATCTTGAACACCAGAGGGCGCTGTGTATAAATATTTTAAAAAACTTCTTAGCAGTTTATCCGATTTTCATGAAAATTGGTTAATAGGGGTTTTCTAATATGTTTACTGTTTTGGACTTATCTTTTTTGTACTATATCGAACACCAGAGGGCGCTATAGTATGAATCTCTAAGAAATCGAGAAAAAGTAGAAAGCCGCTCATTCGATTTGGTTGGAAAAATTTATTAAAGGATTTTCGTGTACGGCAACTCGAAAAGTATAGGGCGCTGTTGTACATTTTGTAAGTCTGTGTGTTATTAAACTGTTCCTAAACGGCTGCACCGATTTTGATGAAGATATTTGAGTGTGCTTAAGTGGATCCCTGGATAGTTCAGATTCGCAATTGGACCCGGTAAGTGGCGCTGCGATCGGGCTCCACGAATTTTGTAAATTTAGTTTGTCTCCGAAACCATTCATCCGACTTACATGAAAATTTGTATTTAGGGGTTTTCGGGTACGGTAGTTTTTATGACTTATCTATTTTGTTCTATATTGAACACGAGAGGGTACTGCAGTACAAATGTTTTCAAAATCTCGAAAACTCCTAGCTGTACATCCGATTTGCGTGAACATTTGTGCATAGGAGTTCTCGGATACGGTGGGTATCTTGGGGTGCTGTATGTAGTACAAATCACTTAAGAAATCGTGAAACAATCAAAAACTGCTCATCCGATTAAGATAAAAATTTGTATATCGGATATATAGGATTTGATTATCGAGTATGGAAAAAGCTTTGGAGTTATTTTTTTATTCTATCTCGAAAACCAGAGGGCGCTGTTGTACAAATACCACAAAAAACTCAAAACAACTCATCCGATAAGTATGATTTTTATTTCGGTTTTCGGGTGTGGTGAGTCTTTTGGCGATATGTATTTTGCTATAACTTGAACCCCAGAGGGGGCTGTACTATAAAATACAGTAAGGCATAGCAAAGCGCAAAGGGTAATAAATAAAATTTTTTTGTGTATTTTTATTCCACTTTCTTTTTTCGCAAATCAGGACAGCTGATGCCGAACTCTGTGGTATTTGAGTACGCATCAACACATGCGCAATTCAGTTGCGTCGTAAGTTAGCGTTGTTTTGACATTTCGATTTCTATTTTCAATGCTTATTTAATTTTTGTCCAGTTTCATCGCGAATTGTCAAGAATTCGTTTTTGCTCTGATTTTTTTATTTTTTTAAATGTGCAATCTATCGAATACAATATAAAACTTGAAAATATATTTTTGCAAACGATCTTCAGCACGCACACACAAATCACGATTTCCCAAAGTTTTTCTCATAATTTTCAGATGTTGAGTCTACATTTTTTTCATTTCGCCGAAGTTACCGGTTTGAAAGATGCACACAAAATTCCTTCTAAAGTTCTAAAATTGACAAATGAAATCGAAAATTATTTATATCAACACCCGAGTTAAGCCGGGTATTCAGCTAGTTATTAATATGATTATTTACATTAGGTAATTTTTTCTTTTTTAAAATTTTTTTTCTAATAATAACATATATAAATCTTACTAAAACAAGAAAAATCGTATTTTAATTATTATTTATTTGGTTGGAATATTGCTGCAAATATTCCGTACTCAGTTCTGAATTATCTATATTTTCGATATTCATCTTGGACATGTTTCTTTTTTAAACTTCGTAACTCCTTGTTGGTTTCGTTGTTTCTTACTGATCCTGTAGGTCCAATTTCCAAATCGTAACTGATTTTCAGTATGTGTTCCATAAATCGTATTCTTGCATCTAGTGGTGATAATCCGATTTGATATGCATCAGTATTATCTATTGATTTGTCTGGGACTTGGTTTAATTGGCTTGATGTTGTTTGGCATATGATGCAGCTGGATGAACCCTTTGTTTCAGTCGTAGTACTTTCCTAAGCCCTATATCAAGCATCAGTCTATTTACTTATCTATTTATCTATTCCTTTCCTTTCCTTTCCTTTATCTATTTACTTATTACCGGCATCAAGTCTATAAAGGTAAAATTTAAAACTCCTCAACTCCACATATTTCATACAGGTAGAATGAAATGGGTTAATTAAAAAAAAACAAATCTAAATGCCTCAAAACTCTGGGTTAATTAAAAAACACAGGTGCGTCGTTGGACACACGAGAGAAGCGAAGCTTTTTCGCAGTTTCATATATTCGATAGCTTAATAACTTTTCTTTTTAATAAATAAACTTTTGAATTCAAAAATTTAAAATAACATAACATAACTTACAAATATACAGAAAACATATTTACCGCTTATTTTTTTATTGTTGATTGTGAAATTTCTACGCCCATTACATATACGGGCTTATAATGCCAGCGACTCTCCATTTTAACTCTCCACACATAGTTGAGAACTCTCCACATAGAACTTGGCTGCTTTTAACAAATTTTTTCTTTCAACAGTGTACTACCTAGCGAAAAAATCTGTCGAAAATTTTTCAGATTTCACTCCAAGCAAATCACAGAACGAGGAGTAAAAAGCTTCGCTTCAAAAATTTTCATATAAATTCAAATTGGAAAATATAAAAAATTAGTATATATGACATTTTTTATTACAAAAGAAATATACCTTTGCGAATGAAGTGTACTACATTGAACCGATGAACTGATATTTTGAGTATTTACGCTAATAACTTGACAGTATTGTTCTTGATTAATTTCAGCTTGATTATATCTTAAGTCAATATCACTTGAAGCAGCTTCTTGATTTTTATCCATTTCTGTCATTTTTTTTAAGTGGCCTCTATAATCTTGGCAACGCTGTGCCACATTAATTTTGTTTTCCTTCTTTTGTTCCTTTTCTTTCTTTTGTGGTTTTTCAGTCATTTTTTTTTTTTCTTCCGATACTTTTTACAGTATTTAGCATTTTTATTAGAACTTTTCCGTTTTCTAGAGATAGACCAAATAAAAAAATATGTATTAAAGACCGCACACGAAACAAAATTTAACAAACATTTTAGATACCTTGCCGATGTCATGCATGCGTTTGTTAATTCCATATTTATTGATATCATCTATTTTTTTGACACTTAAAAAACGCACTTGTGGGCATTGCTAATTTTCCTTGCACCAACAACACCACAAACGCATTCACAATACAGATGTACCGATGCTGGAGACACCTTTCGGCAAATTTTTGTAAATAGTAGCATAGCAAATACACAATCCTATTTCTATCGATAGATGGTGACGATCTACTGCAGCATAGATTCTGTTATAATTAACATTGAATTAACAATAATTTATAACAAGCCTTTGTGGCCTAGTGTGTAGTGTATTAAGCTCTCATACTAGTTAACCCGGGTTCGATTCCACGGCGGGTCGAAATATTTTTAATGTTAAAGCGTTAAATGGTCTTGTTGTAATAAGCGCTAGCAACAAAGAAACCATCAAATTTCCAAGAAAAAATCTGTCGAAAATTTTTCAGATTTCACTCCAAGCAAATCACAGAACGACGAGTAAAAAGCTTCGCTTCAAAAAACTCTAGGCACTATATATATATTTTGTATATGCACCTGTCTTATATAAATTTAATTCTTGAGCCACAGTGCGTCGTTGACGACAACGGAGTAACAATTCTGATGATTAACTAAGCATGTCGCTATTAATTCAGTAATAAAACAAAACGTAGGAAATTTTTGTCTCTCCGAGAGGGAGAGAATAGAGAACAAAAAACAAGAGAAGAATATTTTACCTTAAAGCATAGCAAAGAATATTTTACTTTTTCCCTATGTTGCGTTATTGCTGAAATTACCAGTAAATGCCTTGCTAGAAGTCATCAAAGCGGATTTCTTGTAGCACTTCAGTTCTATTGTCATTTGGAAAGAAATATAAAACTTCGTTTCGTGTTCACTTTGTTCGTTTTGCGGAATAGTTTTGCTTTGTCGGAGTCTTTGCTATGTAACGCTAGAGCTAGTTGAGTACGTCGGTATAAAAAACAAAACGCGAAAAGTGGTAAAAAATAAGAAATAAATTGTTGCCCAAATATTACAAAAAATGTCAACTTTTTCGATTGAGTATTGTTGGCTGTATCACGTTTCACACATTTTACACGCCCTGAATGCTACACACCTCCGGGCGGCGCCGGGTATTCCAGCTAGTTATTAATAAAAACAATTAATTTATTTTTGAGATCAAAGGAAATTATATAGAAGGGTAAAGTGGGAAGTCGTGAGCCATGGGGAAGAGAGTTACTACAACTGTCAACGTCGTCTTTTAGCCTAAGCATATTTTCACATTGGTAGTTGACCAGTGTACGCGTAGAATTTGCTCTGTATGTTACTCGCCCGAAAAGAAGATTCTGAAATTTTTTTCTGCGTTCTTGATTTCTATTAGTCTTGAACGTATCGCTATGAACCAACAGAGGTTAATATAATAATTATTATCGTTGGACCTTGGTCTTTCAACATACAAAATGTTGCAAGTCATAGCTTGTGGGGAATCATGATCCAGGTACATATTGTTATGGTGTGTGCATGATTTTTTATGCAAAATGGTGGCTGAAAATAAATAAATACATTTTTTTTTTATTAAATTTATCTGTTTTTTGTTCATTTTCAGTCACCATGCCACGTTATTATGCAAAACAAGATAAAATTATTGATTTTTCTTAAGTGCCTAAATTGCGTATCTGATTGATCGTCCATAACGCTTTTTTTCATTTTCTCAATTTAAATTACTTTATTTGTTATTTCCAGTTATTTAATAAAGTTTTGCATCGTAATAGTTTAGTTTTGACTTAATTAAGGCGGTAGCTCACGATTCCCCATTATTTTTGGAAATCTCGAAAACATTGATTTTTTGCAAACATTGATTTTTGCCAAAACTAAAAAAAAAAAACGAAAACAATAAAAAACTGCAATAGTCAAAATTTACGTTTTTCAGCGTAGAACACCATACCACAGTGGCGGATCTAGGATTCGGCAAAGGGGGGCTAAGATAGCAAAAAAAAACGAAAATGAAAAATGTGGTACTTTGCACGTCGATAGTACTTAAAAAATTTGCATATATTTTGTGGAATTTTATTTTTTTGCAATTTTTTAAAAACTGCCAACACAATTTTTTCACACAAAATACTTTGATTTTTTAAAAATTTATGTTATATATGGTGTAATTTATGGTTTTTAGTATTTATTGTACTTCTTACAATATTTTATTATTTTTCAACTAGTATTATACTTAGAAATATAAAAAGAAAGTTGTTTCGAATGAAACTACTAAGAGAATGTGTATGACTACAAGGCTAAAAGGCCAACTTGTAGGCCAATGAGTTCCAGACCCAAACGAAGCCATTAAACAAATACTGTTTTGTTCTTTAGCTGGCGATATGTAATGAAATGGGGATTGGGAACAGTTTTACTTTAAGGCCCACGCCATTTTCTGTTTTTTTTCTTAACGTGTATTTGGAGCCCCTAAATCTAATGCTGCAAAAAAAAAGACCGGTCTCAAATGGTTTAGGAAATATAAATTCTGAATGTTTGGAAAAGTTATATTTTTTCGTATATGAAATATCCATATTTTTTATACAGAAAAGTAGTTCTAAGGATAATATATACAAACTAAACGTGTAAACTATGATAGATTTAATTCAATATTAACTGCAAAATTCCATCGCATCCTTTCAAAACTTCGAAGTATTGAAATTGGATCAGTGAACGATTCCAATGATCACACATTTCGATTTTTAAAACGACGTCAAGTGTTTGTGATTTAAAAAAGTTAAATATTTACAGTTTTACTAAACACATTTATTTTCATCAAAAGGGATATTTATAAATCGCTTAAGATAAATATGTTAGTTTTAAAAAAAAAATTTAAAGGAAAATAATAAAAAGAATAAGCGCCGCAGGCTAGAAATTTGTATTGAAAATCGCTGCGATATTTAATAAAATTTTTTAATGAATTGTTGATATCATAAAGAATGAGCGCAGGCGAAAAATTTTTATTAAAAACCACCGCGATTTACGAATGTACAAATTTTGTCATAATTTAACTTCAATCTATGGTAGTTAAAGCTGATGTATTTTAATGATAATTTTAAACTGTTTTTCCTTGTAAATTTGATCATGTCGAAATTTTGTGAAAGTAGCTTTCATGTACTTACAAATTTGCATCTTACTCATGTACATCATGTACTTACAATTTGCAAATTTGAATCTTCAATATTTCACGATTTTTATCTCCTAAATCATTAGAGACAAACAAAATGTTTGTCCAATTGGTTTAAAAATACAAATAAATAAAATTAAAATTATAAGTAAAATTATGCCTTCGTCTGAAGGTTTTTTATTTCCATTAGGTTTTAAGGTTTTTTTTAAAAACTTCGGATGTCACAAGCTGCGTTCCTCATCATAACTTTTTATTTATTTACTTGCGTCAAGTTAACTTTGTAGTTTAAAACGAAGTTTCTTGCTAGTGTTCAAGTCACAAGCCATAATTCTGTAAAGTTCCCTCCATATAGAAGGCATGTATGCATCAAAGCATCTGACGTTTCTGTTAAACACACGTTGGCTTATGGGATAACTCACATTCATAAAAGTGTGGATCATGCACGCATCAAGCATGATTCCATGAGCTTACGTGTGTTTAACAGTAAATTCAGATGCTTTGATGTTTGCATGCCTTCTGTGTGTTATGGGCTTAAAAGGTGAAAGCTTTCGTACTATTTTAGCTGCGACTGGATTTATCAGTTTTGTAGCCCAAGGGGGAAAGGCGGAAACGGCTTTTAGCCGTTCACATTCACATTCAAAAAATTCTAAAAGGGAAGATATGTAACACATATCCAATATATTACGATGAAAAGTCATAACCTTAGCAACATACAATTTAACTCCTATGTCAAAATTATCATTTTTCCACACAATTTTTTTTTTTCTTATTTTGTTCCAGCGGCATGTGTATGTTTGTAATTTTGTATTTTTCTGCGGAGCTTAAGCTTTATTGCGATATAATGTTTTTTGAACCATAACATGCAAAAAACACTACAAACATTTGTTTTTTCTGATATTTATATTTTAAAAATATAATTTTTTCTTGTTTTTAAAAGATTTTCTATGGTTATCCAATTGCAGCAAATATTTGTGTTTGCTCTTCATTTGAAATTATCGAATTATAAAAAGTAAAATCGGACGTTTTTTTTAAATCAACTTTAAGTTCTGTCACAAAGTTATCAAAATGGAGGCCGTGGCGCAGTGGGTAGAGTGCGTGGCCCATAAGCCAGAAAACCCTGGTTCAATTCCCACCTGACACAGAAAGTTTTTTCTGCAGACAATGGTAAACCTCAGAGAGTACAAGCTGCCATGAAAAGCTTCTTGAGAACATAAGTCGTTCGGAGTCGGCATAAAACTTTGTAGTTCCAGTTCTCGCTCATTTGTGTTCAAATATTTCACAACACACACGACACAATTGATCATTAGAACCTCGGTAAAAGGCCTTTCAAAATACCAATTTTAACTTTATACTGACCAGCATATATTGACTGGATATTTATAGCAAATTTGCAAAAGTTAAATATTCATGACTTCGAAAATGCAGTTAACCAATTTTCCTCTTGGTTCCTGTTAGTTCCTCTTTAGAGAAACAAATTCACCAAAAACTAGTCTAAGCAAAAGTTGCAATCCTTTTTACCACGCTTACAAATATAAGAAGTCCATTAAAAAAAATTACAAAAAAAAAAATTAAATTAATTTTACTTTTGCTGAAATAAAAAAATTTTTAATTTATGAATAGATTTTTATCATTCATAGCTTTTTCCGTAAAAGTATTGGTTTTAAGGTATCACTATAGTTTCGGATGGGGAAAAAGAAAGCAATTTTTCGGCCCTTTATAAGGTACAAACGTATTTTTTTTTTAAATTTATACATCCTTTAAGATTGAGAATTTTTAACTTAAAACAATGACAAATTTGTTATTTTTAACATGTTTGGAATTATTTAAGTGTTTAAATAAGCGTTAATTTAAGAAGAATAAATTGCTTTTATTCGGTTTGAATGGAATTTACACTAATACCTTAAAAATAATGGTTTTTCAAAAATGAACTGAATGTCAGTTATGAGCCGCGAGTTTACCTATTCTGAGCCACATTTTTTCCTATTATGAGCCATCTTGTTTAAACGTTAAAAACTTTATTTTTGCATTTTTTTATTTTCATAGTTAAATTCCAGTTTATTTTAGTTTTGATTAAAAAATATAATTATTATAAAGTGAAGATAAATTTAAACCAAAAGCTCATTTTATTTTGTATTTATCGATTATTTTGTAGATGTAATGGGAAATTCATATTATGGTAAAGTTATAAACAATATAACACAAAAAATAATTTAAAAAAAAAATAAAATGTAGGTTTTAAACATAATTCACAAATGCATCTTATTTATAGAATTATTTGGTTAATTATGAAAGTAACGGAATTCACTAACAATAATTATATCATTAATTAGTTTTTAAGTTTTAAAATTTCCGGAAAATATCTTTGGCACTTGAAAAAACCCATAGCTGTACAAAATTTCGGCGCACATTTAATGTGATAAGCTCTGCTACACATGAAACATTTAACTGTTTGCGTATCGTCAACTTTTTTAAATATTTGTAAGCAATCGAAACCTCTTTCATGGTTATCAGATATCCACTTCACAATTTTTTCCTCTACGATGCTTGTTAAAACTGGCAAGGGTCCAGTCGTAACCTTCTTGGAACGGTGATGAGTCCGGTTTTGGAGTGTGGGGCGTGGAAATTTATATTTTCTTGAAGCTCCGTGAGTTCACATGCCGGATTTTACATCTTTTAGGGACAATGTCATTTATTTTATACTTCTTTTTGGAAGCCATGCCCAAATAATCTGAATATAATAAATTGTTCATTAAATAGTGGACTTAAACTGAACAACGACCGCCAAAAAAAATGGGGGCTCATGTAAAGGTTGTCTAAACTATTCTTGTTGTCCTGCTATGAGCTCCAAAGGCTCACGTTTGGGTACTACATTTTTCTAAAACATTTCAGTTGTGAGCCTCCATGGCTCATAACTGGAATCATTTAATTTTGTTTATCCAGATATGAGCCCCAAATATTTTTCTTTAGCTGAGAAAATTTTTAATCAAATATTTAACAAATAAATAGTTAATAATATTAAACTTTTGTTCAAACCAAGCCTTATAATAAAAATTGTAACAAAATATCCATACCAGTTGCTTTAAAGTATATGCCTCCTTAACGATATTGTTAAAAATTTCTCTTCACTGAGTCAGCGCACGAGGCTACGTTTTGTTACTATAAATAATCACTTTCAACTGATTATGTAAAACTAAGCATGATAGCACAAGAATTGAACAAATATTGACGAAGTTTTTGTACAATTACCGTTTTAACTGACAAATAGGCAATTCTAAGCTAGAAACAGTTTAATGACAGGGGGGCTCAGAACAGGGAAAGGGCTCCGAATAGGGTGTTTTACCCTGCTCATAAATAAATATGTTGATGCAGTTGCGTAGATATGGGGTGAGGATAGCTGCGGGTCCGGATCCCACTCTCCCCTCCAGAGCCATGAAAACCATTACCAAATATCTCAAAGCACTAATCCACATGTATATGTATTGCAAGAAATTCTTCTTTTTCTCAAAAAAGTTCTCAAAATTTGATTTAGTTCGGTGTTTAATTCTTTTAAATTGCTCAACAACAACAGGATATATAGTGAAATGTATAGTGTATAAGTTAAATATACTATTAAAATTCAAAAGTGTTTCTGAACTATGCACGCGGTAGAAATTATGAAAGGTGGTGGCAATAGAATAAAGAATCACGAAATTTAAGTTTAGTATCTCACAAACTAAGACAGCTCAAAGCAAAAATCGTTATATTATTCAATTTTTATTAGAGTTTCATGTTGAATTATATTAAGCATTTTTAAATTAGTTTTAAATCAGGTGGGTCAACCATTTCCTTGCAACAAAAAATTCACCCCTACTACCCAACAACAAAAAAATTATATTAGGAGTTAATTAATAACACAAAAAAAAAAAGTTTATGAATTATTACCAATAATTAAAATATCTTCTGATTCAAACTGGTTTTTTTAACCAAAAATCATCCGATTGTAAACTATTTTTTTTTTAATAGTCTACATAAAATTTACTAAACCCTAATTTCTTCTCGTTTTACTATATCATCTGCGGCTACTTCGACGAATTCCGTGAAAAAAACGTAAAAAAAAAATTTGTTGACTTTGCATAGCGCTAAAAAATGCAGAGTTAAAATTTAGCAAATCTACATATGTATTAATACGCAAACAAAAAAGTTTGTGATCTCTTTTTATCTCTGTTAGCTTCAACATATTCACATAAAATTTATATCGATGGAAAGGTATTTTCGAGTAGATGTGAACATTATAATTTTTATTCGAAAATATTGTCATTAATATATGTAAAACTTAGCAATGTAAAAACCGTTTTTCCTAATGATACAATGAAAAAGCAACAACAAAATACATAGCGGCACAGCTCTATTAAACATCGTTGCTGTAGCCTACATGAGCAAGAGTGGAATGCGAGAGTCGCAGACACTTCAAAAGAGCTGTGCATCATTAGGTGTGTTCCCGTACTTTTTGCTGAAATTCGCAAGTTGCAAAATTTTCAGAGGGTAAGCTAAAAATGCGCTCATTGTGGGAAAAATTGCAAAAAATACGGAAACAGGTTTTCGCAACAAATAGCAACTTTAGAAGAAACGTCAACTACTGTAGCTGATATTTGCAAAAGAAAATAAGTTATTTTCATTATGAAACACTGCATACAACTTTGCATCCTTATAAATGTGCCTAGCGAACACTTTTGAGCATTTTATTATTTTTTTCATTAATTTTTGTCATCAGCTGGCATTGGCTGACGCAATATTTTAGCATTAGCTGCCAAAATATGGCAGCTTGCTAATTGTTGCAGCATTTTTCTTCAGAGTAGACGAAACAGTCTACTAGATGGGAATTGATATCAGTGGATGTTGGCGTATAATGTCTGCCCACAAATGTGTGAAAAAAGCCTGGAGAGTTAATGGTTTCAACAAGACGGTGCGCCATGCCACACCGCAAATCAAACAATGCAGTTTCTGCAAAAAATATTCCCTGGACGTGTGATGTTCAAAATGGGGCGACATTGACTGGTCACCCAGATCTTCAGATTCAACCCCTCCGGATTTATTTTTGTGGGGTTATTTGAAAAGCAAAGTTTACGGCAGCAAGTCTCAGACCATTGACGACAAGTTTTGTTGGCACAAAGATTGATATGGTTGTAGCGCGAAGAAAGTATCTTGCTTACACTTCAAATAAATGGTTTTAGAAGGGAGGAATGATAACGCTTTAATATGAATATAGTAACAAGGTGGTGCGATGCGATTCAATACTAGTTACGCCATCTTTTGTAAATACCTCAAATTTATTTGTACACCTTATATTACAAAATTTCTTGGTAGTTTTTTAGAAAAAATGTTGTGTAAGGGCTTAAAATTTTCGTTGGACTGGCTACTTTCGAAAATTTCGGAACCCTTCAAAAGTTGCTCCTTACCATTTCGAAGTACTTTCTTTGCTTCTCGAATTGCTCCGACTCTTACTGTAAGATTAAGACAACGGTGAACCAACTGAATCAACGACAAATGCCAAAAAATAATTTTTAAATCCAGGAATGTATGTCTCTATGCATGGACGTCGGCAGGATTTTTCCTAGGGAGAGGTATGGTCTACGAGGAAAGTTCACGTATTTGGGAATTATTATGGAATACTTATTAAAAAGGTGACCAATAGAATTCTGTTTTCTGAATCTTTTTGAACAACGTCCAAATTTACACCGTTCCATTGTGTGAGACTTGACTGAACTATTAGGACGAAATTCTTAATTTTTGTAAAATGATTTCTTTGTTCACTTTTGAAAAAAAAAATTGTTTAGAACTTCGGGTGTATCTCAAATAGCCTCCTTTCTTTTTCATCTGAAAAATTTAAATTTTTTGTGAACAAAATTGAGGTCGTTTTAGGTTATAAATCAAAATGTATGCATTAAAAAAAAAAAATCTAACGATTAAACGTCCAAGAGCTCTTTACTGGCTCACAGCAAAATTTAAGGTCTTTCGCGGCATTGCTCTTTTCTACCTTATCGACGAATATTTTTGGATCAAAACTTCAGGGATAAATCTTGAATAGTTATACTTTAATAATGTGAGACAATTTTGGTGTAAAATAAAATACAGCCTCAAAATAATTTTTTAAATAGGTGTATTTTTTTCTTCGAAAAACTCCCGGAGGCCCTTAAGGACTGATCATATAATGCAAATACTTTAAAAGTTTAAAAAAATTACAGCTTAATTTTTATATGTTGTATCTACGGGACTCAAACTTAATAAAAAATGTAATCTAAATACGTACAAATGCGGATAAATTTTATGGCAATCTAAAAAAATGTAACCTAATTTTTTTTTTAAAAAACATCTGTCATACCAGTTTGAATTATAGCTCTGACCCTTCGAGATTATAAAAATTTTGTGTGTTGAACATATTTATTTTGGACTAAATGTTTTTTTTTAAATAGGTCTGTCTTGATTTTTTTCAACTCAACATAGTATAGTGTAAAATACAATGATAGACAAACTTAAATGTTTTATATATTTATATTTTTTTTTATATAAGGTAGGTAGGTATTAAGGTGGGTAAAATTGTTCGAGTCGGTGAACATCTCTGTAATATAGGCTGGGCTGGTATTTTTTTTTTTCATTTTAATACGCAATTGGTATCAAAACTCGCGTGTTTTTGCGCTGATTTAAAATACGCTTATCATTTTTGAAATTAATATAACTTTTGTCCCTCTAACATAGCTTTTCTGACTGAAACTTTTTTATATATCGTGGTTTATTTTGCTTAATTATTTTACTTATTGTGTTTAATTTTAGGCAAAGATAATTTTAATGGTGATTTTCAGACTAAGCGATCTAAAAGTAATAAGAAAAAAGTTCGCAAACAGACAGAACTTTAATAGAATTTCTGTATACCTCTGTTATTATATGGAAAGGCAGTACAATTAAGAGAAGTTACAGTCATAAAAGCTTTTTTATAAAGTCATAAAAAAAAAGTCAGAGCTATACTTCAAACTGGTATGACAGATGTTTTCGTCAAGTTTCGAGTTGTCATACCAAAAGATTTAAAAAGAAGACAAAAGAAGAGACAAATTGAAAAGAAAAAAGTTATTACCAAGGTGGATTTATAAGGTTGTCGCAGGGCTGATTGCAGTCTCTTCTCAGTACCCATAACTGTCAAAACCAGTCAATTTTGCGAATGACAACGAAAGAAAAACGGATGATAATAGAGAGCACTTGCAGATTGGCTATGAGCTGTCAACTTCGATTTGACAATTATGGGTACTCGCTCTCTCCCTTGCGTAAGAGTAAAATTTTGTCTCTAATACAGCTAATACAGCTGTAATTAGCTCGCGACCTAATAGCTTTTTCAAAAATGTATACGTATATAAATTCCTCCGCTGCAGAAAGGGTTTTTCCCAATTTTATGGAAAAACTTATAATCAATTCTAAAATATATATGGCTTAGGAAATATAGATTTTGTAGTGACATTCATTTACTTTGTAATTAGGTGATATATTAATGTAATGCAATTTAACTATGTATTAAATTTATACATAATATAGATACTAATAAATATAATAATATTTGCAATAACAATATAATAACATTTAATAATAATTTATAAAATAAATAATAAAACATTAGATTGTGATTTCATAATTTTTTCTATTAGCGTCTATTTGTTATTATTTCTTACTGAAAGCTTTTAGGAAGCTTTCAAAATGCTTTATCGTTATATTTCTTTCAGTGAGCAGCTTTAAACGTTACACATAACGCAAGCAGCTTAAGTTGTGTGCGTTTGGTCATCACTGCACTAATATCCCAACAAACAAAATGATTCACTAATGTTATCGTTTACGAATCGCATTCTCGTACATTTCACTCATTAGCAATTATTAGTAGCAATTCATTTATAACATCGCGAGCGGGAGAAATTCCTCCTTCGTTAACGAATCGTCAAAACCGAAAAAAAATTCGTTAACGAGTCGCTAAAACTATAAAAAACAGTTCTTTAAAGAGTTCCCAAAACTGAAAAAAGCTATTTGATAACGAATCATATAAATTATTATATGTACGGAAAAACTCTGAGTGTTATAATTATAAAAACTTTAAATTAATTTCAAACTCACCACGTCATCTGAATGCAAGTCCGGCACCTTACGCACTCGGCTATTTCAGATGCTGAATATATCTTGCTTAATTTGCTTGATAATAAAAGCCAGCATTCGCGGACATGGGTTCGAGCCCCAACTTGGTAAAAAAAAAAATTGGTTATTGCTCTTTTTTTGTTATTTAAGTTTTTTAAAAGATTTGGCTTTTACAAAAGTTCGAAATTCTTTTTTTTTATCATTTTTCGACCAAATTTTTATCGGCTTCGTTATACATTCGTCGAAACCGAAAAAAGCGAGCGTTAACGAGTCGCCAAAAACTATAAAAAGCAGTCGTTAACGAGTCACCAAAACAATAAGAAGCAATTCGTTAACGAGTTGCCAAAACTACAAAAAGCAATTTGTTAACAATTTGTTGAACAATTTATAAGTGGAAATTATTTATATAAGGAATAGGCACGAAATAACATAACAGAAGATAAAATATTTCACAAAAGTTTTTCATATAAAAATGTATAAAAAAAAATACAAGTCACATAAAATTTAAAAAAAAAACATAAAATAAAAAAAAAATATTCGCTTAAATGAAGTACATATTAACAACAGAAAGTAAATAAAAAATACTTTAATAATAGGAACATAGTTGCAAAAATGATTGACCACAGATGATTCAGATTATGACAATGTTACCGAAAATGCAGGGGTGAAATCGGCTAAGGTGATAGTTGACAGTCGCTATTTTGATTGCCTTTTTTGAAAACGACACCTTAATAGCTGTCACATGAAATCAATGGGAAAAAAGTGATTGTCAATTTGATAATCATCTTATATGGAGCAAAAGCGATGATTTTGATTGTCAACTATCAATTATCACTTCTTCCCCGATTCCATCCCAGAGCTTCCCTGCAGCGTCAAGAACTGGTACAAAAATAGTGAATTCACTAGTAGTAAGAAGACAGCTACTAGTACCTCGCCTATCTCCAAGCAATGCTTTTGACTGTCGCATTTAACATGTGCTTGTCCTACGAAAAGGGTCAATTTTCACCCACTGCATCAACGCTTACTAGTGCAAGAACTGGTTCATTGGGAGATATATTGCACTAGTACCTTGGGGCAGATATCGCACCAGTTCTAAATTTGGTTCTCTCGGGATAGATATTCAACATTGTCTTTCAAACACAGTAAGAAAATTTAAATTTAATGTAACAATTATTTATTTTAATATAAATATACATATAAACACATTTACATATATATAGTATAACAAGCAACATAACAAACTCTTGGCAAAGAGTATATATATTTAAGGAAGAGAATTTAATTCGCTCACTCAATTTTACTCGCTCAAAATTCAGCATACAAATAAGACTGTTGGGGAAGTGTTTTCGAAATGTGATATTCGAAAACATTTCTGCCGGTATTTGTGCAGTCGCCGTTGTTGTTGTCAGATTCTATACACTGGCTGAAACTGGTTTGACTGTTTTTTATAATAAATTCTGCACAATGTTTACATTTTGCATTAATATATTCTATACTGGTTTGACTGGTTTTTGTGTTATTGAAATAAATTTTCACAATGTTTACATTTTTGGCTGGACGGGCTTGCATGGATTTATTTCAATAACACAATTAGATATTTCAGATATTAGATATTATTTTCAGGATATGTATGAAAATAAAGGCTTTTTTCCGAATTTCTTTGTTTTTAATTTTTTTAGGTCAAATAGGAAATTTTTTATATAATTCAATTTATGAAATTTTCCAAAAATTTCATAATTGAATTTGTTCAGTATGTACAATGTTACATTTTTTTGCTGCTTTTGCTTGCATAGATTTATTTCATTTCATTTCATACTTATTTCAAGTTGAAGCATGAAAATACGAAATGTTATTTTTTCAAAGTTTTTAATTATCTCAACTTAATGGAATTTATTTTGTTTCTTAAAAAAAATTGGAATAAATAAAATTTTTTTTACCACATTTTTTGCCTGCTTGCTGGTATATGGCATGCATTTATTTCAATATTCCAATTAGATATTTGCAAGATTCAGGTATTTGCATGAAAATATGAAAGGATTTTATATATATTTTTTAATATTTGTAATTACCTTCATAACATTTTTTTTAGGTCAAGAAGAAAATCTTGCATTTAATAGCAGCAAATTTAAAAAAAAAAAAAAAAGATTAATAATCAAAGCGCCGCCTCCTAGCCACGAACTCGGGCATTTTGCGTACAAGGGAAACGCTTAAGCAGTCGGTCACAAATCAGTTGAAGTAATTCTTAACAACAAATAAGAGCAAAATGCATGTGTGTGGGTAGCTGAAATGGAAGAAAGAAATTTGCATGCATCATTTGCAGGAATTCTAATCAGTCGATTGGTTTGACTGATCTTTTTTGAATAATAGCAAAATGCATGTGTGTGGGTAGCTGAAATGAAAGAAAGAAATTGGCATGCATCATTTGCAGGAATTCTAATCAGTCGACTGGTTTGACTGATTTTTTTGTTTTTGCGACTGCTTGGATTTTTTTGCTGCTTCTCAGCAGCTTTTTTTTTATTTTTTGGGTGGATTTCGTCGATAGTCAGAAATGATATTTTTATGATTTTTAGCCCTATTCTGTTGATTGACAATTGTAAATTTATTGACAACTGTAAAAATGTCTTATTCTTAAATATAAACAAAAGCTCATTACATTACAAAACTGTTAGCAACAAAAAAAAAATATTCAGAACAAATAAATAAGCGAAACATTTTGAACGTTTTCAACCCCTTCAACCAAAAAATAGCACATAAAAGACTAGCTTGTCAATGAATTTACAGTTGTCAATCAACAGAATAAGGCAATTTTTGTCTATTTGGAAGTATGAAGGTATAGAAAAATCGCTATAACTTCTTTATTTCTGATTAGATTGAAATGCACCCAAGGACAAAATGTTAGCTAATTTTACCATATTTAACTTGAATACATTTACAATTTTGTTTTACTAAACTTACTTATTTATTTTCTATCTCTATGTTCTAGTTTCTATGTTGAAACTGTGTAACTAAACTAACTAAACGAATAAATATGAATAAAACGCTGAAAAGAACGTGTTGTAAGGAAAATATTCGTGCACGTATAAAATACAAATTTATTTCAGCTTCCGAATTAGATATTTGCAACTTTCAAATAAATAACTTCAAGGTATTTATTTGACAAATTGAAGTATGAAAATATTATATCTGATATTTTTCAATGTTCTAATTATATGCGTGCACCTGTTATTGTTATGAGCTATTTGAGCTGCAAATGATATTTTGCAGATTTTTCTGGCGTCATAGCAGAATTTTTGGAAAACTCCAAATATGAATCTGCAAGATGAATTGCAGTTGGCTGTACTTTTTATTATAATAGGCATGTCATAGATCAGTTGAAAGCTCATAGCGTCGCATCATCGAATCGTTCGTGCAATCGTGAATTTTATATTGTGTCTATTTGTTTTGCTTTATCTGCTTAAAATGTCCCTTAATTGCTTATTAAAGAGTTGTCCGGGAGTGAGCCCAGGGGGAAAAATAAGGCTGTTCCAATTTCCCACCCACCAACCCGACTTATTGTCGAAATGGTTGCAAAACTTGGGTGTGGAGAAATCGGAATTAAACAGCAACAGCCGATTGTGTGCACGCCATTTTGACGTCTCGTGCCTTGGTTCGATGAGGTTGAAACTCGGTTCAATACCAACTCTGTGCATAGGTAAGTACAATAGAAATATTTTATATTTATAAATTTTATACATATTTTATACAAACATACATACATATTTTATACAAAGAAATACATTTGATCAAATTGGATATTTTTTATTTAAGATTATAAAAAATGAATAAAAAAATTAAAAAAATTCAAGAAAAAAAAACACGACTTTTTATTTTTGTGAAAAAAATCAAGTTTCAACAGTTATAACTAGGGTGCGGATTTTTATGCAGAAATAAATAAAAAATATGCACATAAAATATGCGCTTAAAATTTTGAATCATGCACTAGAAATTGAAAAATATTATTCTTTTACCAATTACACCGGTTTTCACAGCATTTTTAGCAATAGCATCAATTAAACTAATTTGAGTTTTTGAAAGGTTCCTTTCTTCTAATTAAGTGATAAATTCACTAAGAAATCCATATAAGCTAGTTGAATTTTAAGAGAAGGTAAATTCAATAATTCTTTGGTATTTTTAATAGAAAATGCATCTGAATCATCAAAATCGTTGACTACATCTTTGGAAAAATAGGGGCATCTAACAAAAATTAATAAAAATAAGCAAAATGTGATAAAAAAATATGCAAATAACTGAAAATATGCAAATATTGTCGGCAATGCCAAAATATGCAAAAATATGCAAATCCATTTAAATGCCACTTTAAAGCAAATTCAATGATTCGTAAAGGTATTTAGTTCATTTTATTGTAGAGATACCCACAAAAAATATGAATTTGCATAAGAATCCGCACCCTAGTTATAAGTTTTTGATCCGATTTTCGGTTTTTTTAATTTTTTTGCTCATAATAGCTCAATACTATTCATTCATTTCTTGTCTACAATTTTCAAAATTTGTACTTTTGGATTTTTGGGAATTTTTTCCGTAAAATTACTCAAACTCAAAATTTCTAAAAAGGCATTATTTAGCATTTAAATTTCGTAACCACCAAATTATTGAACGTAATTCTACCATTTTTTGTTTTTATATTAGGTATAGTCTTAGAAAATATTTTCATGGCATGTCGCTTAATTATTTTAAAATTTGGACTTATGTGATTTTTTTAATAAAACAAGAAAAAAATGAGATTTTTTCCAAAAGTAAAAAATCTAACTCTGGTAATTTGAGTCCGATTTTCATGTTTGATAACTCATTTTAAAGAAAATTTAAATCAAAAACGATCTGCGTACCAGTTTTCTCCAAATTTTATGTTGACGTCGTTACTATCGAAAAAAAAAAAATAAGGACCACTCTAATGTAAATGTACATGAATGCATATGTATGTATAATATAATATACATTGTATATGAGAATTTCCATTCTGGAGTTACGTACGATTTGTACAAAAAAATAATAAAAAAATTAATGAAAAAGCCAAGTTTTTAAATTTTTTTTTTATATTTGCGTAGTAATTAAGTAGCACTATAATTTAATACATTCTGCTCCTCCTTGCATCAACCATTTTTTATTATTTTCAACCAATATATTGCATTTTTATAAAACAAAAACGTCTACGAAACATTTAGTAAACATTTACTAAAATGAAAAATTACATTTGTGAAACAGTTCAGACCATTTGATCATCATGGTAAATGACTTTTTGTTTAAATTGCTTAAATCAATAAAATTTAAATGTTTCTCTAAGATAATATCACCAAATAATAATTTTTTAACAACTTTTAATTTTCGTGTCACGGTGGTCTTTTTTCTGGAAATGCCCATATGCCTATTAGACTTGTTCATAGTTCTATGTAATTTGCTAAAGTATCTTCGATTTTCGCTCGCCTCAAAAAATCTAAATATTTGGACTATTAAAACTAAATTAAAAAAATGAAATACGTTCCAGTTTTTTGAAAATTGGAGCTTATTAAAATGAAATTTGGGACTATTTTAGAAAAACAGCACTATTTTCCCATATTTAATTAAAACAATTTGGAAATTCTAGTTATAAGAAATAACTTATATTTTTTTTTTATAAGTTATATTAAGAAATAACTTATGAAATTTTTTTATATATTTCCATCATATATTAGATAGTACTGATGAGTTACAGCTGGAAATGCCAGTGCTGTACGCACACCAAACGTTAAGACGCTGCGTACGTAATTGTAACGTGCCAGAATGCGATAGCACTTCAGAGAATGTTCCTATTTACAGGTTCCCTGTGGATGCTGAGAGGAGACAGGCTTGGGTCGAAGTCTGCAACTTAGGGAACGTTAATATTAAGAATTTGTATATATGCGGCAAGCATTTCGACAAGGCACTTGTTAGACCTACGAAATTAAGTAAACTAGCTTTTCCTAAATTTTTTTTAAATAATTTTAACGAGCCCGAAGTTGCTCATGGGTCTATTGATTTAGACGAAGTCATTGAGAAGGAGTCAGTTTGTGAGCAATGCCACAAGTTCTGCAAGCTTGCAGACTACTATAGAAAGGAAGTTCTGAAAAGTCAAGAAGAGCTTAAGGTACGAACGGGACAGCTCAAGGAGATTGAGACGCTCAACAGAGAGAACTCTCTCCTTCAAAGAAAAGTTAAAGAGCTTGAGGACCGAAATTATATTCGTGCTATCGAACCTCTAAGTAAACCTCCAACTGCTGCCGCAGATTTTGCAAAGCTAATAACGAGACGTGTTTCGCACCACTATAGCGAGTCCACTAAGGAAATTGTGCAATCGCTCAATTACGTATCGTCTAAGGCTTACAATTTTCTGCGGCAACAGTTGAATTTCAATCTTCCCAGTCGGTCTTCTCTGTACAGGTGGCGCCCAGTTAAAATAATCCTCCCGGGGTTCAATGACTCAGTTCTCGAGAACTTGAAAAGAATGACCGTCAACATGCGCCCAGAGGCCAAAAACTGCGTTCTTCTGATGGATGAAGTATGTCTCCGAAGAGAACTGGAGTACAATCCATCAGAAGACCATGTTGACGGCTTCGTTGACCTGGGAGGAGGAAAGCGCACGAAAGCCCTTGCCAGTAAACTAATGGTTTTTATGGTCAAGGGCTTAGTCGATAACTGGAAGTACGTCCACAGTTTTTACTGTGCAGAGAACACAATGTCTGGGGAAGAGTTGATGGTGAGGTTACGCGAGGTAGTGCAGAGTATTTTTGAATGTGGATTAAGATTAAGGGTGATTGTGAGCGATCAAGGTTCGGGTAATCAATACTGCTTCGCACGTTTGACCGAAAATTTTAAAAATTATTCCTTTGAATTAAAGGGCAATCAAACTTTTATAATGTACGACTATTGCCATCTTTTTAAAAGTGTTAGGAATACTTTATATAGCTGCGATATTCAAACAGAAGATGGGGTTGCCAGTTGGTCAGTAATCCGGGAGGTTTACAACATAGACCAATCTGCAACCCTTAAAATGATGCCGAAACTAACGGACAGCCATATAGACCCTAAACGTTTTGACAAAATGAGAGTGAGTCTGGCTGTCCAAGTCCTAAGTCAATCTGTAGCTTCAGGCATTCGCCATTGCATTGACATGGATATTTTCGAGAAATTTGTCAATAAAGCGAATGCCGAAGCTACCCTAGCGTTTGTCAAACATATGAATGAGGGCTTTGATTTTTGCGATTCGAAAAATTTCAATGAAAAAAATCCTAATAGACGTCCTATCACAAAGAACTCTCTTAAATTAGGAAAAATTAAGGACTTTGTAGCTTTCCTCACCAAATTAAAACTTCCCAGAGGAAAACGAAATGTCTGCATCGCGGGCTTAATATTTACATTGAACTCAATGGTGTCCTTGGTTCAAGATATGTTGGAAGAGCCAAACATTTCATTCGTCATGCTTGGACGATTGAACCAGGACCAAATCGAAAATTATTTCGCCGTGATTCGATCACAATTGGGTAACAATGTTAACCCATCAATGACATTGACCATTTGCAACTTTGGGCTCGTTACAATTATTTGTATTTTTCAAAATTTTCTATCTTCTATTTCTGGTTTGAAAATTTTTCAAAACATAAATTATTTCTATTTTCCAAATTTTATATCATCTATTTCTGGCTTTAAATTTTTCACATTAATTTCCGTCGAAATGCTTGCCGCATATAAATTTTCCTAAGTTATTATATGACATAATAAGATTTCATTTTAGTTTGTAAGTTATTATATTATATAATAAGATTTCAGTTTACTTTGGAACTTATTATATGATATAATAAGAATGCACTTAACTTTTGAAGTTATTTTATTACATAATAAGATTTCACTTTAGTTTGTAAGTTATTATATTATATAATAAGAATTTCACTAACTTCACTATGGAAGTTATTATATGATATAATAAGATACCACTTTAGTTTTTAAGTTATTATATTGTATAATAAGCACATAATGGTCAAATACCACCTATATTTGACTCTAAAATATAGTTACAAGTGTCACGTACGTTTCAATGAAATTAAAAAATATTTTTTCAATGCACTTTTTTATTGAAATAATTGTACTTAATTTTGCATTAGCCAAAGTTGATACATATTCCACATATTTTCACATACATATTTTGTGAAGATAGTTTTTGAAAAATGTTTAAAATATTTTTATATATTATCGACATATATTCCTTAATATTTGAATAAATATACATTGGATTAAATGAAACATTTTGTATTATACATAAACAAAATTTTATATTTTATATTAAAAAATTTTGAAGAGTATTTAAAATATTTTATATATAATTTATTATTCAATATTTGATTATAATACATTGGATCAAATAAAAACTTGTACATAAATAAAATTGAATATACCTAATTTATATGTTTTTCTACATGTTTTTGTTTTGATTCGTTCTGTTAGAAAATTAATTTTATTAGAAAATTAGAAAAAAGCATGCATATGTTCCTCAATATTTGAATATATAATACATTGGATTAAATGAAACTTTTTACATAAATAAAATTTTATATATATGTTTTTCTCCTTGTTTTATTTGATTCTGTATAAAAATAAATTTTATTACAAAATTATAAACAAGCTTACAAAGTAATTTTAATTGTGCTTGTTATACGTTGGAAGTTGAAGTTTTTTTTCATAAATTTTATAAATCACAAAAATTTATCATTTGTATAAAAAATTATGAAAAAATACAAGTCTTTTTCACATAAAATTTATAACAGAATTATTTATACAAAAAACAGACACGGAAATTTCCAAATTTCTTCGTAGTCCAATTAGAAAAATTAATGAAAAAAATATAAGTCCTTTTTATCATACACGTCGTATTCGTTTGGGTAAGGTGTTGGACTAGCATTCAGATGACGTGGTCTCGATTCTTGACATGGTAAGTTCAAATTTATTATTTCAATATGAAGAGTTTTTCTGTCAATATAATAATTTATATTCATTGGTTATTAAAAACACCGAAAATTAATATTTTGTTTATTTTGTAAAATTAAAAAAATTTATTATGATTTTTAACTATTAGGCTATTCAGAGTTTAAACGTATATTTACAAAGAGTATATAAATTGGTCAATACATATATGAAAAGCCGTTGGTAATTTTTGTCAACATTTGTTATTTTTCATACTTCAATACTTCAATTTGTCAAATAAATACCTTGAAGTTATTTATTTGAAAGTTGCAAATATCTAATTCGGAAGCTGAAATAAATTTGTATTTTATACGTGCACGAATATTTTCCTTACAACACGTTCTTTTCAGCGTTTTATTCATATTTATTCGTTTAGTTAGTTTAGTTACACAGTTTCAACATAGAAACTAGAACATAGAGATAGAAAATAAATAAGTAAGTTTAGTAAAACAAAATTGTAAATGTATTCATGTTAAATATGGTAAAATTAGCTAACATTTTGTCCTTGGGTGCATTTCAATCTAATCAGAAATAAAGAAGTTATAGCGATTTTTCTATACCTTCATACTTCAAAATAGACAAATTGCCTTATTCTGTTGATTGACAACTGTAAATTCATTGACAAGCTAGTCTTTTATGTGCTATTTTTTGGTTGAAGGGGTTGAAAACGTTCAAAATGTTTCGCTTATTTATTTGTTCTGAATATTTTTTTTTTGTTGCTAACAGTTTTGTAATGTAATGAGCTTTTGTTTATATTTAAGAATAAGACATTTTTACAGTTGTCAATAAATTTACAATTGTCAATCAACAGAATAGGGCTAAAAATCATAAAAATATCATTTCAGACTATCGACGAAATCCACCCAAAAAATAAAAAAAAAGCTGCTGAGAAGCAGCAAAAAAATCCAAGCAGTCGCAAAAACAAAAAAATCAGTCAAACCAGTCGACTGATTAGAATTCCTGCAAATGATGCATGCCAATTTCTTTCTTTCATTTCAGCTACCCACACACATGCATTTTGCTATTATTCAAAAAAGATCAGTCAAACCAATCGACTGATTAGAATTCCTGCAAATGATGCATGCAAATTTCTTTCTTCCATTTCAGCTACCCACACACATGCATTTTGCTCTTATTTGTTGTTAAGAATTACTTCAACTGATTTGTGACCGACTGCTTAAGCGTTTCCCTTGTACGCAAAATGCCCGGGTTCGTGGCTAGGAGGCGGCGCTTTGATTATTAATCTTTTTTTTTTTTTTTTAAATTTGCTGCTATTAAATGCAAGATTTTCTTCTTGACCTAAAAAAAATGTTATGAAGGTAATTACAAATATTAAAAAATATATATAAAATCCTTTCATATTTTCATGCAAATACCTGAATCTTGCAAATATCTAATTGGAATATTGAAATAAATGCATGCCATATACCAGCAAGCAGGCAAAAAATGTGGTAAAAAAAATTTTATTTATTCCAATTTTTTTTAAGAAACAAAATAAATTCCATTAAGTTGAGATAATTAAAAACTTTGAAAAAATAACATTTCGTATTTTCATGCTTCAACTTGAAATAAGTATGAAATGAAATGAAATAAATCTATGCAAGCAAAAGCAGCAAAAAAATGTAACATTGTACATACTGAACAAATTCAATTATGAAATTTTTGGAAAATTTCATAAATTGAATTATATAAAAAATTTCCTATATGACCTAAAAAAATTAAAAACAAAGAAATTCGGAAAAAAGCATTTATTTTCATACATATCCTGAAAATAATATCTAATATCTGAAATATCTAATTGTGTTATTGAAATAAATCCATGCAAGCCCGTCCAGCCAAAAATGTAAACATTGTGAAAATTTATTTCAATAACACAAAAACCAGTCAAACCAGTATAGAATATATTAATGCAAAATGTAAACATTGTGCAGAATTTATTATAAAAAACAGTCAAACCAGTTTCAGCCAGTGTATAGAATCTGACAACAACAACGGCGACTGCACAAATACCGGCAGAAATGTTTTCGAATATCACATTTCGAAAACACTTCCCCAACAGTCTTATTTGTATGCTGAATTTTGAGCGAGTAAAATTGAGTGAGCGAATTAAATTCTCTTCCTTAAATATATATACTCTTTGCTCTTGGGTACTGCAGTCCCAATGTTGTCTGCATGCAGTTAGCAATTAAACACACACTCCATCTCCATTGAGTCATTTATCTCCATTGAGTCATCCACTTAATTTTTTATTTTCGTTTTTCTGGCCTAACTTTATTGTATTCAATTATATTTCGGTATATTTAACACTTTTTAGCAAAATAAAAGAAATGCCAGCAAAAAGAAGAAAACAACAAAATTTAAGTTGAAGCCAAACCGGCATGGATATACGTTTATACGCGCAGCTCGCTAAATAGCTTTGTTTCGCTTTCTCTAATCGAATTTACTAGCGCGTTTTTGTCTACTAGGGTACGATAGATAACTAGTTCGTATATAACCTTTAAGTACTAGCACAAAAATAGTGCACGGTGAACATTGCCTACCAGCTCGCTGCAGGGTTGCTTCATACAACGATGCAATATGTGCGGCAAATACAGTGACCAAATCGAATGAGTACAATAAGAATTTCTCAAATAGACATAGTTCTCGAACTACGATCGGATATAGAAAAATCGCATTTTGATAAACGGTTCAGCCAAAAAAAGTTTACAGATTATTTCACTGGTACAAAGAGCAATTAAGTGTCATCCACATAAATTTTATAGAACTATTTCTTGTATTTAATAAGTTATTGTATGAAATTCATATGAAAAGACTCTGAAATATCAATAAAATATGCATGTATAATATGTTTGTAAATATAATAATTTTTTCTTATTTCATGTATGTTTGTATAAATAAATTGCACTATTGACCTTAAAAAGTTAACAAATCACAAAAGATGACAGAGTCAAAAACAAACAGGTTGACTTTTGTGAGTCTCTACCAGGGATGAAAAAGTAGGTACAATCAGTGGCGTAGCTAGGGTTGCTGGCACCCGGGGCGGAAAACAGATTTTGCACCCCCAAAGGAAGGTTATCCTTATCCTATCTAAAATCTATTTACAGAAAATGAAAATTTTTAAACATACTGTTTTTGTTTAATATTTTTTATTTTATTAATAATTTTGTTGAGATGCATCGAGTAAACATAAATAAAAACATCGATTTAGTATCTGAAAAAAATAAAAAAAAAATTATTTATTGATATTCATAAATAAAATTAATCTTTAAGGTACCATCAAGATTTAAAATTTCTTCTTTCTTGCTTTTAGTGATGCAAACTTTTCGATAACTTCATCGAAATCAATGTTTTTAGCCTCTTCGGCTTCAATGGTTAAGATTGAGAGCTCTGTTAGTCTTGACTGCCCCATTGTAGATCGTAAATAATTTTTTATTAATTTAAGCTTGGAAAAGCTTCTTTCGCATGAAGCGACGGACACGCAAATCGTTACAAACAATTTTAAGCAAAGTGTAAGATTTGGCAATGATTCCTCGAATCCCCACTCACAAATAAATTTTAAAAAATCTATTGAGGACCAGTTTGAGTTTGTTTCCAAGGCAATGTCTGCAGCTTTAAGGTGCCTTCTTAGCCTTGGTATTTCAATCCTCAACTCTTCTTCATTGATCTCATCATGGACAGTAACCAATCTTTGTATTAAGAGCTGCAGTTCATTTTCAGAAGCAGATAGCAAGCTCGATGGGAGGATTGCTTCAAATACATTTTGAACGTCTTCTAGTGATTTTGTTCTTGTCTGAAGTTCCGAATGAAACCTATCCAAGCACTCGAACATCGCCCTCTTGTTTTCTTCTTGTAGACTAAGTCCACAGTCTCTTGTCTGTTCTCCTGGCATCATTTTTCTGTATCGGATTCGTCTCTCAACTAATATACCACAATTTTCCGATTCAACGAGTGCTTTTTGAATTGATTGTTGCACTAGGTTAGAACGTTCCTCAAAAATAAAACAGTTCAATGCCTTAAGTTTAAGCAAAACATTATCAAGTGCCAAGTTCTTAGTTTGCAAGTACTTCTGCGTTATTTGAACTTCCCGAAGGACATCATGCCAAAAGTATAAGTAGCATAGAAATGTGAAGTCAAGGATTGCTGATAATAGGCCCTGTGCTGTTCCTCTTGTGTCAATATTTTCGTCGGGATCGCATAGAGCTTCAATCGCTTGGACAAACTTTTGATAATGTTCAGCAAGAGGCATTACAGCAGAATAGTGTGCACTCCAGCGCGTTGTTGACAACCTTTTTACTGATACATTAGTATGACGTATTAATACATCCCATCTATGAGTGGATGCAGAAAAGAAAGAATACAGCCGTTCGAGACAACCAAAAAATGTGACACATGATGAATTTTGAGCGAAGGCATGTTGACCGCACAGATTTAAAGAATGGTCTACGCATCCGATAAATACTGCCTTTTTATTCTTTTCTTTAAGTTTTTTCTGCACTCCCCCGTGAATTCCAGACATTGTAGCAGCATTGTCATATCCTTGGGCACGACACATCATAAAATCTAAACCATCACT
This sequence comes from Coremacera marginata, assembly GCA_914767935.1. Classification (NCBI taxonomy): domain Eukaryota; kingdom Metazoa; phylum Arthropoda; class Insecta; order Diptera; family Sciomyzidae; genus Coremacera; species Coremacera marginata. The sequence goes on from OU612046.1 coordinate 78,293,936, forward strand.
TTCAATTTTATTTAATATATCTGAACTGATATCAACGGCTTTCTTGCCCATAATAGTAAAAAATCCAAGAAATACTTCCTTAACTTGTACTTCACCATTGGTTATTTTAACATACCTAATAACTTCCGACATTTGATCCACATGTGACACATCTGGTGTGCTATCAAACATTACTCCAAAATATTTAGCAGCTTTTATTTCTTTGATAAGTTTGGATTTCACATGATTAGCTAATACACTTATAAATTCGTTCTGAATGGTTGGTGAAAGATAAGAATGTTGATATTTGCAATTAGCTTGTTTTAAGTTCAAAAGGTGTTCTTTAAGGACTGGGTCATACTTTGAAAGGAATTCAACTAACTCAAGAAAGTTTCCTTTATTTAATGAGTCCGAATGCTCGAAATGTCCACGAAATGGCAAATTCTGTTTAGCAAGGAACAAAGTAACATCAAGAAGTCTATTGAGTATGTTTTTCCATTTTTTTTTTCATTTTCCACAATTGTTATATTTTCTGCGTCAATGGTTTTGTTTAGTCTCAGCCGTGTTGATAACGTTTTCCACATTTCAAGAAAACGCAAGTGCTCTATGGACTTCTCATGATCGTTTATTTTAGGATTCAGCTTCCACCAAGATTGGAACCCAGTTACAAATTTAGATGTGCTATCGGTTATATTAACGTTGAATAGTCGGCAGCAAAAGCAATACAATTGCTTACTGAAAGGTGAGTAAACCATCCATGATCGTAAAATTTTTTCATCATTAGGCAAAAGTTTGTAGAACCAATCTTTTGAGAGCTGGCGAGTCTGACCTTTAGTATTGTCCCCAGGACGACGAACAACTTCGAAAGGCCCATCTTTATTTTGAAAAACTGTATTTCCTCTTTTAATAATTTCTGTTCTAATGTGATCTTTTAGGGGTATCTCCCAAAACGAGACATCAAGAAAAATTCTCAAGCTACTCTCCTCTTCGTGTTCCATCATATTTGAAGTGTTATGACTACAATCAGTTCCATGAATATGTTTTTCTTCTTCGTCCTGTGTAGACTGCATGCTCATTACGGAAGTATCAGGATTTACCTTTTTAGAATAAGGATATTCAAATTGAAAAATTGTAACATGGTGCGAGACCAATATAACTGCAAATTTCTCAATGGTGTCCGCTAGTCATATAGTTCATAACCACTTGGATATGGTGGTGGAGTGGGTGAGCGTAGAAGATTCTCCCCTGGCACTCAGACCTCTGTTAATTGTGCCATTTAATTTAACCACTTAATTTAAAATAATATTACAACTATGTATATAAATTTTAGAAATTATTTTTACTGCAAACACAGATACATAACGTTGATTCTAAACTAAACTAAATTTAAGAATTTGGAGATAAAGTTTTTTGACTACACGTCCAAATAACAATTCTTGATTTTATTCAAAATTTATTACTGGTTATAATAGGGTGGGTGGATTTTTTGAAATATCGTTTTTACATGGATTTTCTAGAAGAGGTCAAAAAAAGAAGTCCAGGAGTGTATTTTTTTTTTTATTCTGATACTAAAAATTAGTTTTTAGTTTTGAGCGAAATCGGTCAATCTAAAACGAATTTTCATCCCATCAAAAGTACAAAAAACGTCATTTCCTATGTTGACGATTTTACGCGTTTGTATGACGTTGTATTGAAATTTTTAGAATTTTGATTTGCTGTAACTTTGTTTTTAACCGATCGATTTCGCCCAAAATTTGCATGGCAAAATTTTTGAGGCAAGAAAATCTATTTTTTGGCATCTGATTAAAAAAAAACTAAAGTTTTGCTGGGAAAACCCCCCTTTTTTGAAAACTAGTTTTACATGAATTTCTAATAGAGCATAAAAAAATGAGAACAGGGGTGGATTTTTTATTTAATTTTGACTGATTATTATGACGTTTATTGTACACTCGATGGGCTGTATCTTCGGTTTGAATGGACCGATCTCTGTAGAAATGTAGTTTTGGTATTAGATTTAAAAAAAAAACGAAAGGCTAGGGGAGCTCTAGTACGAAAATGGCAAAAATTTCATAAAAACTCAAATTGTGGGGGGTAAATTTTATTAAAAGAAATACACCACTGAGTTTCTTTTTTTTCCTCTAATAGAAAATCCATGTAAAAACGAGTTTTCCAAAAATCGGCCCACCCTTGTGCACAACATTAAAAAAAAACATTGTTTCAATAAATACTGAAAATTATTGAGATATTTGCAGCTACTTTAATAACGCTTTAATTTTTGCATATACATATATTAATTTAAACGAAACGGCTAAATATCGTTTATAGAAAGGAAAGTTAATGAATTAAGCAAAATTAAATGTATTTGCAAACCAAAAGTTTTAAAGTGAAATTGGTGTTTATTTGTTTCTTTTGAATTCAAATTAATGCATATCAATTTTAAATATTGATAGAACGAGTCGCCAAAAATAGTTTATGCATTTACAAATTTTTCATGGGAAGCTAAAGCATGTTTATATTTTTTATATTTACATGAGGAGGCACCGCTGCATTGCTTCCAGATTTATTGACAAATTGAAGCATTGATCCGGCTAAATCTTTTAATTCCTTGGAATGTATTATTTTGGCCTTTCTTTGTTGGCATCCACTTGGCCGTTTTGGCTTAGCAATTTTATTAAACATATTTAAAACAAACACAAAACTCGCACACTTTTCACTGTTGAACAATTCTAGTTGGAAATTAATATGGGACAAAGATACACGAATGTTCGGTTAATATCAATTTCCCGCTCAAAAATTTAAATTTCTTCGTTAAAAAGCTCATATTAAACCTATTGTTCAGTGCCTCTTAAACACTGAATGTTTGTGAATACAAAGCTCTCAAAGTATCAAAAAACCATTGCATACTTTTAGTTTGTGAATACAAAACTCTCAATTAATCAAACATCCATTGCATACTTTTAGTTCCTATTAAGTTACATAAATGTATTCATATAGAAAAACTGTGTGTTATATTTTTGCGACACCAATCTATATAAAATATACTAGAATTTGTAATTAATCTTTATGATAGTTGCACCCCTCACCATTATAATAAATAAATAATAAATAAAGTACATTTTAATACAATTTTCCACTATTTATATTGAAAACAATTTTTTTTGTAAATTTTGCACCCCTATTGACTGTGCACCCGGGGCGGACCGCCCCCCCCGCTACGCTACTGGGTACAATTGTAACTTTTCCGACGTTTTTGACCTTGAAGGTACGTGAGGTACAATCGCTTCATTTTAGGTACATTCCACCTTTGGTTGAACGAATTTTCCACTATGTAACCAACAAATTATTTTTTGTTCTTTTAACAAGTTGTTAATTTAGTTTAAAAAAGCAGAAATAATTAAGACTAACAGCCCTATTCTACCAGCATAACAAAGCTCACCACATTAACAAAATAGTTAATATTAACAAGTTGTTAATGTTCCGTATTCTGGTGAAAATTTAAAAGCTCTTTTCTTTACAATTTTGTTAATTGCACATAGTATCTTAACAACGAAAACATGATCTTAAAATTTATGTGTTTTGCTAGAGAATTATTGTGCAAATAATAAAAATAATATAAATTATAATATAATATTGAATTGAAATAAATAAGACTGTGAAAAATGGAAAAACTTTTACTTTTTTTAAGTTTTGATAATGAAAAAGATCAATGAAAGGAAAAAACTGGACGACTGTCTTCGTCTGGCTCTGTTTAAAACGTTTTCAAAATTAAAATGATTAATTCAAGCTATCTCTTTGTCTATTTTTTATTTTTATCCAAGTCTAAATACAATAAAATACCGAATTGAAAAATCCAAATATAATAATATACATACCCTGCAGCGAGCTGGTAGGCAATGTTCACCGTGCACTATTTTTGTGCTAGTACTCAAAGGTTATATACGAACTAGTTATCTATCGTACCCTAGTAGACAAAAACGCGCTAGTAAATTCGATTAGAGAAAGCGAAACAAAGCTATTTAGCGAGCTGCGCGTATAAACGTATATCCATGCCGGTTTGGCTTCAACTTAAATTTTGTTGTTTTCTTCTTTTTGCTGGCATTTCTTTTATTTTGCTAAAAAGTGTTAAATATACCGAAATATAATTGAATACAATAAAGTTAGGCCAGAAAAACGAAAATAAAAAATTAAGTGGATGACTCAATGGAGATGGAGTGTGTGTTTAATTGCTAACTGCATGCAGAAAACATACTGCAGTCCCAAGAGTTTGTTATGTTGTTTGTTATACTATATATATGTAAATGTGTTTATATGTATATATGTATTAAAATAAATAATTGTTACATTAAATTTAAATTTTCTTAATGTGTTTGAAAAGCAATGTCGAATATCTATCCCGAGAGAACCAAATTTAGAACTGGTGCGATATCTGCCCCAAGGTACTAGTGCAATATATCTCCCAATGAACCAGTTCTTGCACTAGTAAGCGTTGATGCAGTGGGTGAAAATTGACCCTTTTCGTAGGACAAGCACATGTTAAATGCGGCAGTCAAAAGCATTGCTTGGAGATAGGCGAGGTACTAGTAGCTGTCTTCTTAGTACTAGTGAATTCACTATTTTTGTACCAGTTCTTGACGCTGCAGGGTATGTCAGCCAAAAGTTGAGGGTGCTGCCAACAAAAATAGTATATAAAATAGGAGCTGCTCCTGCGTGGTTCACTCAAACTTTATTAAAAAGAATCAAGTTTGTGTTTTAAATAAATAAAAAATAATTTAGATTATATATATATATTCTTTGCATTTCCCATTTTGCTTGCTGAATTAATAAACAATAAAATTTCATCGGAAAAACAGCTGGCGTCTGAATGCTGTGAGTTTCACATTCTCACCACGCGTGGTGAACTTTTAAGTTTTTAAGAGCTTTCAAATTGTAAATGATTTTTTAGAATATGAACATTTACATTACATAACAATAATATTAACAAGAGCTCCTTAACAATTCCTTGTTAAGTTAACAAGCAGAATAGAGCTGTAAGTAAGAAACATTAGCGGATTATCTGAAAATTATAAAACTTGCGAATTTGCCTATATCAGAATTTTGGGTTGAAGATGTCAAATTAAAAATGAAATGAATGAGTCAATGTTCTCAAATATATTGCGAATTGTTCAGGGCTTGCTTTCGCTGCCACATTTTTCCGCTTGTGATGAGCGAATTTTTTCAATTCAAAATGCTATCAAATCAAAATGCGTAAATAAATTAGCATTGAGAACTTGTGCAGCTTTAATTCAAACGAAAGATTACAGTTTTGATGCTAAAAATTTAGGCAAATATGCGCTTCCAAAAAATGATCTAAATGAAGATCAATTAATTGGTTACTTCTTTATGAAACAATGCATGCATGCATTAAAAATTTAAGTATGCAATTTGATCGCTTTACTTTACGCTTTACATAATGGTCTCAATAAAAAGAATAAAGAATGTGGGTAGCGTATAGCGCTAATTTTTTGTTATGTTTACGTACATATATTGATTAATGAATTTATGTTTTTAATAAACATTTTTGTATAAAAACTGAAAATCAATGGTGAATAATTTTAGGTACATTCGTGCCCAAATAGGTACATATTTTTTTTTGAGAATTATGTACATTCTGAAAATTTTATTTTTCATCTCCGGTCTCTACTGTACTCATTGCTTAGATTTGTATCATTACTGTGTTAAATAATTGAAGTTTTTGTTTAATTTATTGTAATTATCAAATCGCTTTTATTCTTTATATATTTAAGTGATGCACCGAAGTGAGTACGCATTGGTTTAATTTTTATAATTATTATATATTTATAATATAATTGAAGTTCGTGTTTTATTTAACTGAATTGTTTAAATCTATATTTGAGTATGCAAAATAAAAATTACATACATTTGTTCCACCAAGCCCGGGCACGTCGGATTGTACTGAACTTATAAATATGTATAAATGTTTAAAAAAATAAAGTTTTTCATTTCATTTCTCCCATACCAATTTTACATTTCCGAGTAAATCAAAGTGTAAGGTAAATAAATTTGAAATTTTAATTTTATCCGTTCCATTTTGTTTGCGACCTCACAATTTGGCTTCTTTTTAGAAGGGAAACAGTAAACCCTACTGCCTAGGCAATTTCTTTAAGAAAGTAATGTACAATAGCAATCGAAAGAGTAATGCTTATTAGCATAAAAGTAATGTAGCAATAATTAATCTTGAAATGCTTTCTGTCACAACTGGGAGTATAGGTATAGAATAAATATTTCGAATTTATTTTGATATTAAAAAAAAACATAGCCAAAAAAAAAATAGTAAGGAATGGAGCTTCGGCAGGGTACCGAAGCTTTAATACCCCACCCGCAAACTTATTGAAATATATTTGAAGTCTTTAGCCGTCTATAAAATGTTAATGCAAAAATATTTGTTATACGCTTAATTTTATTTTACGCTTAGCTGCCACATAGAGTAATTTGTAGACTGCTCATTATGCCAAGGAATATATGTGCAAAATTTTATTGGTGTGTGTAAATTCATACCAACGGTGTAAAATAATTTCGTTTAAAATTAAAGTGCCATGGCCCCCGTTCAATTCCGACCAATTTTCTAGACAAATGACTGTTCATTACTTCGAAGAATATCGAAAGTTTGAAAGTAGTCGATAAAGGCTATAGAAGGAGTTCGATTTAAATTAAAGTGGCACGCCCAAGTCTAATTCCGCCCAATTTTGTAGACTTATCACTGCTCATTATTGCAAAGATTATATTTGCAAAATTTGGTTGGAGTCAGAAAAACGGAGCAGAGGAAGTTCGATTAGAATTAAATTGACATGCCCCTTGTTCAATCCCACCCACTTTCGTAGGCTTACAACTTCTCATTATACTTAAGAATATATGAGAGATATTTGGTTGAAATCAGAGAAACGGTGTAGATGGAGCTAGTTTAAAAATAAACGGCCACGCACCTGTCTAGTACCGCCCAATTTTATAAACTTAAGATTGCTCAAATTACCAAGTAGTATGTGTGCAAAATTTGGTTGAAGTCAGACACACTGTGTAACAGAAGTTCTATTAAAAGTAAAATGCCATACCCACATTTCTAGTCTAAAGACTCCAAATTAGAGCAAAGAATATATATACATGGATTGGATAAAACATGGGGCGGAATTTGGGTACATACAGACATGATGTCATTCAGTTTTATATATTTACGAAATTTTGTTTCTATTTTGATAAAGTCACTTTGTATGGGAGGTAGGCGTGGTTCTCATCCGATTTTTCCAAATATCATAGACATGACCTATATTATATACCAAAGCCTATGTGCAAAACTCCAAGACATTTCTGTAATTTGAGCAGATTTTGAAGAGATTTTACGGTTAATATAAAGCCACTTTGTATGGTAGGTAGGAGTGGTTTTCATCCGATTTTTTTTCAAATTCCATAGTGAGGAGTTATTTTTAAGATCAAAGCTCATGTGCAAAATTTCAAGGCATTTCACTAATTTTTGTGGATTTTTAAGAGATTTTACGGTTCAAACAAAGTAACTTTGTTTGGGAGGAAGGCGTGGTTTTCATCCTGTTTGTCCTTACGCAGTACACGTTGGAGTATAAAAATCAAAATTTTTACTGTGCTGCGATCTTCTAGCACATGTGTCTGCTAAAATATTCATTGAAAACTCTAACTTTACAGGTTTTAACTTCAAACTCAAGTTTTTCCCGTTAAAGAAACTTTTTACAAATCAAACTTATAAAACAAATTTCTTTTCTCCCTGGCTAATGACCTGGCTGCGCCCATGTCATTGCTGTTTGGAAAATGCAAACCAAGTAAAAAACAACATTCAAACATACACTTAGTTCCTTTCAATAAATTTTTGGTAGGCATTTTTCAGAAAGGACGGTAGCTTTGATAGCTGAGCTTTACAATAACGAATTTTTAAGACGGAAAAAAGTTGCTTTTCTAAATTTGGAAAACATTCAAGCTTATAGCTTCTATTTGTACCAGCTCGACAAAAACAACGTGGTGTTCTATGTGAAAAATCAATAATGTACAAAAGCAATGAATAACATACCGCCTTCGCATAGGCTTTTCCAATTCCATCTGTAGCTCCGGTAACAACTGTAAATTAAAAAAAAAGAAATACTGATTAAAAAAATTACTTAGGTGGCTTATCAGCGGTTATCACATTAAATAGAAATTTTTGATGGCACAAATAACTATTTTATTTCTAATGTCAAAGCGAGAAGGAAAATAGAATTGCATGATGCACTGGCAAGATATGGCACATGCATGCTTTACGAAACAGTTAATGAAACTTACCGCCCCAGGAGCCCATGCGACGCACATCAATCTTAGGACCTAAGAATTTTGGACCAATAAGGTTCAGGTAAAGCCATGGAAGAACCCTGCGTACCATTTGGAAGCCTACAATCGATAGAGCAATACTGCCCAATATTTTAAATTGTTTCGAATTTAAATCCATTTTGTATTTGCCAACTATTCTCTTCAGTATTAATTCACTTTTTTCCTATCAAAGCAAAATATCGCTCGGATTTTGTGTTTTTGTCTGGCGGTACGCACTTATTTTTTGTTCTATTCTTGGTGTGAGTTGCTGACGGACTGTCTAAAGTAAATGACTCCAGAAAGTATCGCGTTGATAGAATTTTTAGCTGACTATGCAATTTATATATATTTCGTGTTTGTAGTTTTTGTTTTATTCAATTATTCGAGTACGATTTTAATTATTATTCAACGCGTATCTTCAAAATATGCTTGTTTGCTTATTGTTCAATGCGGGCTATTGTTGTACCGTGTCAGTTGATTTTCATTCTTTCCCTAATTTCGTGGATTGCTCGTTCTTTTTGTAGATATTCATTGTCGACTACTAATCAGTGACATTCCATGTGACACAAAAGTATGGGAGGGGAAGGCGCTCGTTGAGTTTGCCGTGCAGTTCAATCCCATGCGCAGCAGTTTCGCTCCGAAAAGCAAAGAATAAAAAATTAATTTCAAACAGATTTTATTTCGAGACCTCTCTTGTTTCTCTTTTTTTCATAATCATAAAAATACTCCCTTATCACTGCTGTACGATGGGCAGAAGCCATTATTTCAAACGAAAAATGTTGGCAGATTCAAAAAAAAAAGGTCGGTTCAAAAAGAAAAATATTGAATGGGTTGACATGCCGGTTGACAAGCATGTGCATTCACAATATAGTAGGAACAATAATCAATAACAAAAAAGAAAAATTTTCTCTGTATTTTAGATGTTCCATAAAATAGCAGTGCTGTAAAAAATGCCGATATCCAGCAAAAAGGCATTTTTTCTTTTGAAATTCCAAAACATTATTGTTTAATCCATTAAGTCCGGGAAGTGCACAGTATCATACAATGTTTGAGACTTATTTTTTGTCATAAAAAATTGAAATAAAAAATTTCAAACATACCTATTCTACTATTTTTGAGGTCGCTCGATTAGTGCAGTCAGATTCGCATAGCAATAACTTTAAAAACCAATATGGCGCATTTTAAATAAAATAAAAGTGGCAAAATTTTTTCGGTTTTTTTTGTGAATTTTTTTCGCATCAATAAAGTTATTGAATCGATGCCAAACCAGAATCAAAAGTGCACAAAATGTCTAAACTATAACTAGCAATAGGTAAGATTTTCAAAATTCAAAATGGCGCATACAATATGGACTACCAAATTTCATAAAATACTTCAAAATTAAGAAAAACTAGTAAGGAATGGAGCTTCGGCAGGGTACCGAAGCTGCAATACCCCCCCGCGACCGAATTTAAGTATATTCGAAGTTTTTAGCCACGACAGACACGATGACATTCAGTTTTATATATTTACGAAAGTTTTCCTATTTTGATGACGTCACTTTGTATGGGAGGTAGGCGTGGCTTTCATCCGATTTTGCCGAATATCATAGATATGGTATATATTATATACCTAAGCTCATGTGCAAAATTTCAAGACATTTCTTTAACTTTTGTGGATTTCTAAGAGATTTTAGTTTATAATAAAGCTACTTTGTATGAGGAGTAGGCGTGGTTTACATCGGATCTTAGAAAATATTATAGAGATGGTTTATATTAATTATAAAAGCTCATGTGCACAATTTCTAGTAATTTTGTTAATTTTTTGGACTTTTAAGAGATTTTACGTTAGTAAAAAGGCCACTTTGTATGGGAGGTAGGCGTGGTTTTCACCCGATTTTTTAAAGTTTCATATTAAGGATTGACATTGAAGATCAAAGCTTATGTTTTAAATTTTAAGGCATTTCCTTAATTTTTGTAGATTTTTAAGAGACTTTATTGTAAAAATAAAGTCACTCTGTATGGGAGGTAGGCCCCTTACGCAGTACGCGTTGGGGTATAAATATGTATAGGGCGTTTTTGAGGTCGCTTATTACGAATTTGAGGTTAGATTCAAAGCGAAAAAAATGTTTCTAGTTATAGTTTGATATTTTGTGTACTTTTGGTTGTGGATTGGCATCGATTCAGTAACTTTATTGATGCGAAAAAGATTAAAAAAGAAATGCAAAAAATTTTGTTATTTTCTTTTTAAATATTGCGTCATATTGGTTTTGAAAGTGATTATTATAAGAATCTGACTGCACCAATCGAAAGAACTACCTCAAAAATAGTAGAATAGGTATGTTTGGAATTTGTTTTTTCAATTTTTTATAGCAGAAAATAAGTCTCAAGCATCGTATGAAAAATGTGCTCTTCTCGGGCTTAATGGGTTAATATGTGCATTTGGGTGGGATGCACACCTGTGAACCAAAGATTGGCCACGATCCGCACCAAGGCAACATTTTTCTTCATCAGCCTTATTTGCGCGCACACCCCGACGGAGGAAAAGGACAAAGCCGTCAAGGACACTTTCTACGCTAGTCTTGAGGACGTATACGACCACCTTTCGGTCCATGACGTGAAAATAGTCCTCGGCGATTTCAATGCGAAAGTCGAAAAGGAAGGCATCTTTCATGAGACCTCCACGAACAACGGTCTAAGACTGATCGACTTCGCCGCGGCGCGAAGCATGGTAGTTAGTGGCACCAGATTTAAGCACCTCGACATCCACAAGGCCACCTGGCTGTCTCCCGATCATTTCGGGGGATCAACATTGACTCCGACCATTATCTTGTTGCAGCCAAGATCCGCATACGATTATGCAATGCGAAGAACATACGCACAGGAATGCAACGAAAGCTAGATGTCGCTAAGCTGCAATTACAACGGACTGCCGAGGCCCACTTCGCTCAACTCTCGGTTAAGCTCAACCAACCAACCTCTGAACCCAACGACGCCGGCGGACTTTGAGCGCATATATCCCACACCATGCGCGCTGCCGCTGAAGAAGTCATTGGTTTTTGGCACCCACAATCTCGGAACCAATGTTACGATCAGGAAACTTCGCCAGGTTAGCAACTCAGTTTCGCCTGCCTGTCCCAAGCCAGGTTAAGGAGGAGGGTTGGTAATGGGATACGTCCCATACCGTAAAAAGTTAGAGCCAACCAAGAGCTCGGGGTGGCGCCCATCTTGGTAGCAGGTCACTATGTAAATCATTGTGAAAAAAACCTGCGATGGAATAGCAATGGTCCATATAACTTGTTAGCACGGGGATAGTCGAACCCGTCGAATGAGATGACCTTATCTATCCACGGCAAGGAGACATGGTCTATATGGCCAATAAAAGGTTAATTGGTGTTAAAGGTTAGGGATCGGAAAGATGTCGACCACGTGAGGTTTAGGGCACGGGTCAAAAAATCGTAGGCACTTCGTTTAAGGTATGTTAAGGGATCCATGCCTTAAATTGAAGTGCCAGCCAGATACGAAATAGTGCTATGTGTACAGTCAAAAACAAAAATTCTATATATATGGATATATGAATTTTTTGTCTCTTTGCTGGGATATTGTAGACCCCCATTTCGACGGGACCGAGTTGCCCAGGTGACTATCATGGGGTGGCCCTTCGGGGAGACTCGTGCTGGCTGTGATTTGTGCACATCGCTTGCACAGGTCTAGATTGACCCGCGTGGTCGTGCAGTAGTACGACCGGGCTGGCATACCTGCTTAGTATGGAAGAGATTGGATAGGTCTCGTCTTGACCAGTAGATGGTAATGAAGGTTCGCCATCTACCGGTAGCCAAACTGGTACTATTAAGGGCCGTATGGAATTCTTATTGCATACTGCTTTTACATAATAGGGCACAGGGTAATGCTTTTGAGTTTGTGAATGTGACATCTAGTACGTGGTTGCTTTTCTATGTGTCACTTGTATAATACAGGTCTGTGAAGAGTATTTCAGTTGCACATCCTTTTTGGATGTGCATTTTTTAATACTATATGTTCATTCATGTACTATAACTCCAACGCCTTGGACACAGAGGAATTAAGCCTTAATTTGACAGGGGTCCTCTAATAAACTTAAAAGTGGTACGATCAGGAGTGTCGCATCGTGACAGCAGTAAAAAACGTCGCATATAGAAAAACGCTGCAGTCAGCTGCAACACGAGCCGTGCGAGAAAACTACCGCGAAAAGAGGAAGGAAGAGAGGCGCCTTTTCAGATGCAAGAAAAGAGAGCAGGAAAAGCGTGAGCGTGAAGAACTAGAGGTATACCAGGGCAAGAAGGATGCACGAAAATTCTATCAACAGGTTAAGCGTCTAACCTAAGGTTTCAAGCCCGGAGAATCCACTTGTAGAGATGAAAATGGAGATCTGAATACGGATACACAGTGTGTGCTTAGATTGTGGAGACAGCACTTCTCCAATTTACTTACTGGCGACGTTTCCACCGCCCATGGAGAGCGCAATTCAGTGCCACCAATCAACGATGACGTAGTGGAAGTATCACCACCTAGCCATGAAGAGGTTCGAGTTGCTATCCAACGACTCAAAAACAATAAAGCAGCGGGTGCTGACGGCCTGTCAGCTGAATTGTTTAAAACCGACGGCGATGAATTGATAAGGCGCATGAATCAGCTCATCAGCAAAATATGGCTAGCAGAAAGCATGCCCGACGATTGGAACCTCAGTGTACTGTGCCCTATACTTAAGAAAGGAGACCCAACAATCTGCGCAAGTTATAGAGGCATCAGTCTTATTTCCATCGCATATAAGGTTGTCTCAAGCGTACTGTGTGAAATATTAAAGCCGATTGCAAAAACACTGATTGGACATTATCAGTGTGGCTTTCGACCTGGAAAGTCCACCACAGACCAGATTTTCACGCTACGACAAATCCTATAGAAAACCCACGAAAATCAAATTGACACACACCATCTCTTTGTCGATTTTAAAGCTGCGTTCAATAGCCCGAGAAGGAATTGCTGTACGCAACAATGTCTGAGTTCGGTATACTTGCAAAGTTGATTAGACTTTGCAGAATGACGTTGAGCAGCACACGCAGCTCCGTCAAGGTAGAAAGTTACCTCTCCGAAACCTTCAATACCGAAAGAGGTTTCAGACAAGGCGATCCACTGTCTTGCGATCTGTTCAACATCATCATGGAGGGGATCGTACGAAAGGCCGGTGTGCATCGTAATGGTACCATTTTCTATAAAGGTGTCCAGCTCCTTGTGTACGCTGATGATATTGATATTGTCGGCAGAATCAAGAGAGATGTTACCACTGCTTTTGCCGATATCGAAAAGGAATCAGCCAAAGTGGGTTTGACGATAAATGAGGGTAAAACAAAGTATATGCTGTCTACAAACAAGGGAGCGCGGCGTTTAGACTCCCACGTTTCATCCGGCAGCTATAACTTTGAAGTAGTCAAGGAGTTTGTATACCTTGGCACCGATTAATACTAAAAACGAAATCAGCCTGGAGATAAAGCGAAGAACAATAATTGCTAATAGGTGCTACTACGGGCTCAGTAAGCAACTAAGTTCCAGAGCCCTCTCTCGATCGACAAAACTAACACTCTACAAGACGCTCGTTCTACCTGTGCTGCTTTATGGCGCTAAGGCATGGGTAGTTTCTCAAACTGACGCAGCCGCTCTGGGGGTGTTCAAGAGAAAAGTTCTTCGCAAAATCTTCGGTCCTGTTCGAGTAGGCGATGACTATCGTATCCGAATGAACCACGAGCTGTATGAGCTCTACGAAGACATTGACGTAGTTCGGCGTTTAACTGTGCAGCGACTACGTTGGCTGGGTCATGTCCATCGTATGGACGACGAAGCTCCAGCAAAAAAGGTGCTCGAGGCGAGGGTCGCTGGTCAACGACGACGAGGGAGACCATGCCTCCGATGGATGGACCAGGCTGTGGAAGCCCTAACCGCACTTGGTGTATCCGATTGGAGAGGCGCGCGCAAAGCAGAGGCGTGTGCGTGACGAGAGCTGATGAGGTCAGCCGAAACCCGGACACGGGTTGTTACGGCCACCTGAGTAAGTAAGTAGTAAGTAAACGTGAGAATCTTAAAAAAATAATCACACAAAATAAACATGTTTCCCTTAAACTGAATTTGCCGAACTAAAATTTCGTGATTCTTCATGCTCTTGCACCACCCTTCATAAATTTATGAGCTTGCATGGATCAGAAACACTTTTGGATTTTAGTACAAAATTTAACTAATTTACTATACATGCCAATATCTACAGTGAAACCCGCTTAAGTACCTCCCCCTTTAAGTACCTAACCCACTTTAGTACCCAAAATTTTCGGGCATTAAGCACTTTTCATGAAAATTGATGTTTGCTTACCCTCTTAAGTACCTCCCCTCCTAAGTACCTCCCCTCTTAGCTACCCAACTCGCTTGAGTACCTCAAATATTCATACTTTAATTATAATTTTACCTATTATTTTCCTCTCATTCCAAATGATTTTTTTCCAAATGATTTTTTTAATACAATGGCAATGCTCCCTTATCGATATTTTTTATATCATTAGAGGTTTTCAGATGAACGTACATATCAGCCGACATTGTACGACGACAAACTTGCGGCAATATTTTATAGAGCTTTTTAGCAATCGGACATGTACGACGACTTTATTTCTTTGCTTTGACCAACATTTTTACTCAATACTTTCATATATCACCAAAAATTCAATGTTTGGAACGCTTGTCATATCTATTTCCTTCTTTATTTTTTTCGCTTTTTTGTTATTCAAAAACGTTCATAACAAGATAAAGTTTAAAAACATTCATCAAAAGAAAATGACTGAATTTTGTATTTCCTAAAAATGTTTCTTAAAATCTCGAACAAAAGTCCTCATACACTTATTTCTTTTAGTTTAATTTTAAAAGTTTATTTTTAAAAAAGTAATTTTACAATACACAAAGAAGTATTCACCTTATTATAACGTAAGTTATATGTGAACAGAAGTCTTTTTAAAAATAATTGATTTCTTAAATAAAATAATCTCATATTTGCACATTTACGAAATGTGTTGTTTTGAATGTTTTTTTTTTTATGTTTAAACAATAGCTTAACATACAAAAGCATTTCGTTTAACACACTCTAAACAAAAATATGTATCTAATATATGTTAAGTACCCGGAGTTACTCAAACGGATTCGCTTAAATACCCAGCTCGAGGTACTTAAGAGAAATTCTTTTAAGTACCCAACCCGTTTAAGTGTTAAAATGTTGCCATTTTTGGCTGAGGTACTTAAGCGGGTTTTACTGTATATCTCTAGTTATTGTTAATGAATTTAGAAAAATTAAACATGGAACTAAATCATATTGTAAGAACTTTCTAATAATACATTACATTACATTTGGTGCTTAACTTAATAGAATCAATTGGAATTAACTTTGGTATATCTCTTACTTGGTAATGATTTCATGGCTCTGGTAATGTTTCAATGTCTACGAGCCTGATTGCAGGGAAATGTGTTTTGACCAGAGACCGAACCAAGTATGCATTTTATAATAAAAAGCAAAAATTTATTATATCTGCTTTTTATTTTTTAATGCAAAAATATAAAACAAAATCTGACCCATATTTTTTTGTGAGCACTAAATAGCTGGTAAGTTTTGATTTTTATTTTTTAAGGCAAAAGTTGAAAGCACAATTTGCCCAATATTTTTTTGAGCATTAAATAATCATTAAGATGGAGTGTAAATGTTCCTCGCTAAGGTTGTATTTCTGATACCCCATGACTAATTTTAAGCAGAAAATGCATGCTTTACGCTTACTTGAGTAGCAGGAACTGCGTGTGTAATTAAAAATAGCCGTCAAGCCAAGTATTTACATACTTCTTTTGGTTCCAGTACTCTAGAAAATTAGTCTCTACATCAACAAGAACCCTTTTGAAACTGTCTTCTTTGTAAATTTGGTTAAACCGTAAACTTAGATCCACATTTTGCTGTTTATTTTTGCCTTAAAAAAAAATCAAAATTTCCCATTTAATTCTTTGCTATAATGTGGAGTCTTTGGACTAGAAATGTGAATGTGGCATTTAACTTTTAATCGAACTTCTGTAACACCGTGTGGCTGACTTCAACCAAATTTTGCACACATAATCTTTGGCAATATGAGCAATCTTAAATTTATAAAACTGGGCGGTATTAGATAGGGGGTGTGGCAGTTCATTTTTAAACTAGCTTCATCTACACCGTTTCTCTGATTACAACCAAATTTCGCACATATATCCTTTAGTATAACGAGAAGTTTTAAGCCTACAAAAGTGGGTGGGATTGGACAAGGGGCGTGTCAGTTTAACTCTTAACTATCTCCTTCTATACCGTTTTTCTGACTTCAACCAACTTTTGATTAGTCTTCAAAATTGAATGAAAAGAATCGCTGCTTCAATCGATACGTATACTCAGAAAAAAAAATCCTAAAATGAAATTTACTTAATTTTAAAGCAAATTTTGCTTGTTTTAGCGCCAAAGCAGTTTTTATACCCCAATGCGTACTGCGTAAGGGGGGATATTAACTTTGTCATTCCGTTTGTAACGCCAATAAGGAGGCGTGGCAGGTATAGAAAAGTATATAGTATATTTTTGATCAGCATCACCTCCTGAGTCGATTTCCGTGTGTCCGTCTGTGCGTCTGTCTGTCTGTCGACACGATTACAGCCGAAATTTTAAAGTTATCGCGATGAAATTCAAAATATAAGCTTCTTTTAAAAAAATCAAGATCAAGTTCAAAAATGAGCCAAATCGGATGAAAACCACGCCTACCTCCCGTACAGAGTGACTTAATTTTTATAGTAAAATCTCTTAAAAATCCACACAAACTAAAGAAATGTATTCAAATGTTGCACGTAAGCGTTGATCTGCAATATAAATCTGTTGGTCTGAAATTGAAATTTGGAAAAATCGGATGAAAACCACGCCTACCTCCCATACAAATTGGCTTTATTCAAAACGTAAAATCGCTTAAAAATCCACAAAAATTAAAGAAATGTGATGAAATTTTACACATGAGCTTTGATATATAGTATGAACCGTCTCTATGATATTTGGCAAAATCGGATCAAAGCCACGCCTACCTCCCATACAAAGTGATGTCATCAAAATAAAAAAACTTTCGTTCTCCAAGTTCCACCCACATCGTTTATCCAACACATACCAAATTTTTTACATATATTCTATACACACATATGGCGTAATGTGAAGTCCTTAGACATGGAAAGTGGGCGTGGCATCTTACTTTTAATCGAACTTCTTCAACACCGTGTATCAGAAATCAACAAAATTTGCACATATTATCCTTGGTAATTTGAGCAATCTTACGAGTAATTTTATAAATTTGGGCGGTACTAGACAGGGGGAGTGTCACTTTATTTTTAAACCAGCTCTATCTACTACGTTTGTTCGATTTCAACCAAATTTGTCATACATATTCTTGAGCATAATGAGAAGTTTTAAGCCTAAAAAAGTGGGTAGGATTGGACAAGGGGCGCGTCAATTTGACTCTAATCGAACTCCCTCTACACTGGTTGTCCGACTTAAACCAAATTTTGCACACATATTATCTGACATAAGGATCAGCCTATAGTATTTAAAAGTGGGCGGTACTAGACAGGGGGCGTGCCACTTTTTCAATATATTTCCATCGACACCGTTTCTCTGATTTCAACCAAATTTCGCACATATATTCCTTAGTATAATGCGAAGTTATAAGCTTGTAAAAGTGGGTGGGATTGGACAAGGGGCGAGCGAGTTTTAATTCTAATCGAACTCCTTCTACACTGTTTTTCTAATTTCAAACTAATTTTGCAGATATATTCTTTGAAATAAGGAGCCATGAGTAGTCTAAGAAAGTGGGCGGAATTAGACAGGGGCGTGCCATTTAAATTTAAATCAAATTCCATCTATGTCGGACTTCTTCCAAATTTTCCATATCTTCCATATCTTTCCAGTCTGCAGTCAAGGAAATTGGCTCGAATTGAACGGGGCTTGGCAATTTAATTTTAAACGAAATCATTTTACACCGTTGGCATGAATTTGCACATACCAACCAAATTTTGCACATATATTTTTTAGCATAATGAGCAGTCTACAAATTACTCTATGTGGCAGCTATGGGTAAAATAAAATTAAGCGTATGAGACAAATATTTTTGTAGATTATACATTAGCATTTTTATTATACATTAGATTATACATTAGCATTAGACGGCTAAAGACTTCGAATACACTTCAATACGGCCGGGGGGGGGGGGGGATGGGGGGATATTTTAGCTTCGGCACCCTGCCGAAACTCCATTTCTTACTAGTTTTAAATAAAAGAGACATTTTTCTTTGAAAGACAAAACAAAATTATGTTTGAAACAAAAAGAAGCATTTAGAATAAAAAAAATGTTCTTAAAAATGTATTATATTAAAAATTTCATTCAAGGTAGCAGTGGCATAGCTATCGCTTTGTTGAAAAATTAAGCTTTTTTTTTAATTTTGTAAAAATGCAATTAAGTTTTTTACATAAATTGTTTACTTACTTACTTTGGTGGCGCCTACAACCGTAAGTCGGTTTTGGACTGTTGTAAAAATGTCCGCCAGCCATTTCTATTTTGCGTTTGCTGGCGCCAGTTGGAAGTTCTAAGTTTCGTCAGGTTGTCCTCTACTTGGTTCCTTCCAACGGAGATGCGGTCGCCCTCTTGTGCGTTGTCCGCCGCTGGGTACCATGACCTAGCCAGCGAAGCCGCTCGATTTTTATGCGCTTAACTATGTCGATGTCGACGTATAGCTCATACAGCTCATCGTTCCATCTTATTCGGTACTCGTCATTGACGCAGATTGGTCCGTAGATCTTTCTCTCAAAAGCTCCCAAAGTCTTTTCGTCAAAGCTGCTTGACTTTTGCTCGTCGAGAGAGGGCTCTGCTTCTCAATTGCCTACTGAGCCCAAAGTAACACCTGTTGCCAAGAGTTATCATATCGTTTTTGGATTTTATGCTGGAACATAAATTGTTTACATACATTTTTTTTGACCCTCAAGAATGTGGTTTTAATTAACCAGCATTCGTTGCCATTGCGTCTAAATTTAAAAAAAAAAATAATATTGATTTGGTTGAATCAATCGGTTTGGCAGACGATGATCAGCGTGAAATTGAAAAAATTCGTGAAAATGAAGAAACTTTGAAACAATTTTCATAGAAGCAAATTCGCTGACAGAAATCCTTGATATAATTGTAAGACTTACAAGAACTCAGAAACATGACGGCCTGTCAATAGAAAAATATTTTCGTGTTAAACCGTTTAATGAATTTATAGATTTTCATAAAATGGAGTTGAAGAAGAGATTAACAAACCATAGAAAAATACCGACTGGATTTAAGCCACATTTTTATGATGGCTCTTCAGAAAATAATCTGAAAGTGGTAAATATACTCGAAAGTGGTCCTTAGTTGTGTGGAGCAAACATTTTCTTTTTCTGATCTTTAATAATGCACCGGGGTTTTTTTCCATAACATGACAGGGGTAAACTGTGAAGTTTTCATCAAGTGAATACAAGGAGGGTATATTCTAAAGAGAATTCACCAGACAATTTTTCCCCTTTTGCAGAAAATTGTCAACTGGCCGACCATGGTGTAAGAAAACCAGGTGAAAGCGTTTTTTTTACCTCACAAAAATTGTACCCGCATCTGTCAAAAACAGCAGAAATAAATGGCTGCGTTCAGCAGGTACAATCATGTTTCATTGGCTGCATTTTGCGGAAAATTTGCTACGTAGCTGTTGAACAACTTTCGGGCTGAATGGTATAAATGGTGCATAAAGTGCTCGCACAATACTTTTTCTTAGCGGTCGCCATCTTAGGTAGCGAAAATAGTTTATGCTACTTCAGTTGAGCGGCTTACGCTTACTTTATTAATTATTTATTTATTTATTAATTACTAAATTATTAAATTGCTTAGTAGTGCTTTTAATAAAAACTATTTGTTTGAAACGTGTGCACACAGAACATAAAAAAAATAAATTTGAAACAAAAAGCATTTATTGTCGAACAGCTGTTTGCCTTTTGACGTTTCGAAAAAAAAAAATAGTTCAGCAGAAAGTATTTTTTTATGCATGGCAGAATTATAAGGTAGAGCCGGTTGGCTCAGTGTCCTCACGCGTCAACGAATAGTGGATAATGAAAAGGTTGGTAAGTTGTCAAAACGACGAATTTACAAGGAATTGCAAATTAAGAAAAATTTGTATGTTTCCAAGTTGCAAGTAGTGCGGTCGCGTGTGTTAAATTTGTGATAGTTGAGTGAAAATATTATTAAAACAGTATAATTACAACTTTAAAATGTAAAAGAAGTCTTAAATTGGCAAAAAAAAAACTGTAAAAATGTTAACCTAAAATCGACTGCGAAACATGAACATAAAGAAACGTGAGATGAACAGCTGATTTTGACATCTAGCCCGCTTTATTCTGCTTTCTACTTCATTCCTCTCCGAGTCGGCCCTACCTAATTCCCTTATAATTCCCTTATAATTCTGCCATGACTATGCTACTTCGCTACCTCAGCGCTCTTTCGGATAGAATGCAGCCATTATAAGGTTATCCAGATATTTGACATACCCTTATTTTATGTAAACAAAAGACACAGATATTATCGTAGACGTAGAGTTTTTTGTTTGCTATATTTTTTGATAAATTTATTTCAAACTTAGGTTTAATAAATGGCAATAAATATTTCGGAAAAATATGAATTTTTTTATTTTTCCCAAGAAAAGAGCTTATATATCTTAAATTAGTTTGAAAATTTAAAATTTTAACAAACAAAATATATTTTTAATGTGCAATAAGTATAAAATTAGTTCAATCAATAATTCGAATTTACTATGATATTTAAAGATTCAATAGAGTTTTCATAGCACAATGACCATGCGCATTCTCTGTATATGTAAACCTGCGTAGTAGTAATACACATTTTTGTAGCTACATTCTAAATTTTACATACGTATTAATAATAACAACAATACAAGCCGTTACTGAGAAATATTCGTAAAACAATGCATTCCAAGAAACAACACGATGTTGCGTTCGTGATTTCGGCACGAACAAAAGCAACAACCATAAGAACGTCAGCAGCAACTGAAGCATCAATACAAGATTTTTCTTATTATACAGATATAAGATATAACTGATTTTTGACATATATTTTATCTTTGTAAGATGAATATTAAAGGCTGTAAGTATATTTCAAAGTGTCCTCCAAAAACGTTAGGATGTGCTTGAAAAAATTTTTTTGAAAATGACAAACGTGCTGTAAGACGTAATTCTACGTCAAAAATATTTTTACGTTCTTGAAAAAATGACAATGGTTATATCACGAAACACTTAGAAGACATATTAACACAACCATTAACTATAAAATATAGTTTTATATATAACTAGCTTATCCCCGGAGCGCTTCGCTGCGCTCAGCGCTTATCCCCTAAAAGAACGCGTAGCTTTAGTGAAGCCATGCTTTTATAGTAAGTTCTTATCGAGTTTCATTGATGTGTGACTTATTTCGAAAGCTATAACGAAAATTTTGGGTGCGGAAAAAGTACCACGCCCCTCGCCCAACACCCATAAAACGTTACCTGTGGAACGGCATGTGTAAATTGAGGTCGAATACTGAATTCCGAGGCTGTGCCACCTATAATTCCAAAACTGTTTGAAATCGAAAATTTAAGGTGTATTTAAGGTGCCTTTTACGATCGGCACCAGACTTCACAGGAACGCTCTCAACGCTTTGGTATAAAAATTGGCTGAGCGGTTTCGAAGTCTTTACGTGATATACACATATACCCACATACGTATATACATTAAGTCGCCTCACGCTCTTTAGGAAAAAAAATTGTTCAGCCTCGTTCTTCAAAATAATCCATGGCTTATGTTATGATGATCCCCAAAATATATCGACTAAAAATATTGGCTGGTATGGTAGTTAGAAAAAAACAAACGGTCAGAAATAAGAGTAATGAAAAAAATTTTGCATCAAAAAATCTTAAATTTTTTCCGTTGGTCAAAAGATAATGCGGATTTTTATGGATTGTTTTAACTTTCTTCATATTATTTTCACTAAAATTCAAATGAATCTTTTCCTATACTACTTTTAGTCAAATAAATTGTACAATGTAAAAAATGTGTAAATTTTTTTGTAATTTCATTCAATTTAGTTATTCGCTTTACACTATATTTTACCATCAGTATATAATTTATTTGACTAAACGTAACATGGCAAGACAAAAAAATTTGAATTTGAATTTTAGTGAAAATAATAAAAAAAAAGTTAAAAAATTAATGAAAATCTGCATTATCTCTAGTCCGACTGTAAAAATTTAAAACTTATTGGTGCAGATTGGAAGAACCACCGTTGTTATTTTTAACTACCGCACCAGTAAATATTTTAATAAAAAACTCGATTTTTTGGAGCATATTTCAAACCATTCCGTGGCATACTGGTTGAGGTGCGTGGCTTGAATGCCATAGAACCCAGGTTCGAAATCCACATGACACACAAAGTTTTTTCAATTGAATTAATTTTTCTGTTCGGCCGTCATCTCTATGCAGACAATGGCAAACCTCAGAGAGTAAAAACTGGCATGGAAAGCTTCTTGAGAACATAAGCCGTTCGGAGTCGGCATTAAACTTGTAGATCCAGTTCTCGATCATATGTGTTCAAACATTTCACAACACGCACTCATAAGAAGCTCGGTCAAATTCTTTTCAAGGTCTGAAATGGCCATTTCGTTTTTGTTTTTTATTTCAAACCCTTCCAGCACACGGATGGCTATCGCTACAGTCGAAATATTTGGGGAATCATCAGAACATAAATCATTATTTTAAGGAACCGACCCGAACACCCTTTTTTTTATGAGGAGCCTTAGTATACATACATACATTTTTTACAGATAGATAGATGAGCAGAAAAGTAGGCATGGCAACATTTATATATATAGTGACCGCCACTTGGTCCCATTGCATCTATATCCCAAGTTTCACTATCAAAACGCGTACAGCTCAGAAATTACAATGATTTCTGAAAAGTCGGCGTAGATAAAGTGCGACACGCCAATTTTTTTAAGGGTTCTGGCAGTAACCATATGAACTAATCTACCAAGTTTTAGCCTTTTACTATAAAAACAGTCTGATATGGATTTGTGAGCGTTAAAAGTAGGCGTGGTAACATTTATATATAAAGTGACCGCCACTTTGACCCATAGCACCTACACACCAAGTTTGACTATCAAAACGTTCACATCTCAGGAATTAAAATTATTTCTAACCGATAGCCCTGGCAGCTAGTGCTTACTTAGTTATAATTTTTAAATTGTAATTAACTCTAGTACATTAATAAATAAGTAAATAAATAAAATATTTCTGAAGAGTGGGCACAGATATAGTGCTACCATGCACATGTTTTGCAAAGCTATCGAGAGTAAGCGTATGAACTTAATTACCAAATTTTAGTATTTAACGATGAGAATCGTTAAAAAAACCGGGTAAAAAAACAAGTGGCGGCCGTGACGTAGTGGGTAGAGTGTGTGTCCCATACGCGACAGAACCCTGGTTCGAATCCCACCTGACACGGAAAGTTTTTCAATTGAATTAATTTTTCTGTTTGGCCGTCACCTCTCTGCAGACAATGGCAAACCTCAGAGAAAAAACTGCCATGAAAAGCTTCTTGAAAACATAAGCCGTTCGGAGTCGGCATAAAACATGTAAAACATTTCGTTTTGTTTTTTTTTGTGGGTGGTACAAGTGGGCGTGGCAAATTTTATATATATATTGACTGCCACTTAGAGCACCTGCATATCAAGTGTTACTATCAAAACGTGTACAACTCAGGAATAAGCATGATTTCGAAAAAGAGGGCGAGGATATGTTGCTTCCACGCCCATTTTTTAACAGTTGCCGACAGTGACCATATGAACTAAATTACCAAATCTTAGTCTTCTACGGCAGAAGCCATCTGATATAAAGTATTTTTACTTATTTGTCGGCGGAAAAAGTGGGCGTGACAACGTTTATATTTACATAGTGACTGCCGCTTGGACCCATAGCACCTTTATACCAAGATTCACTATCAAAACGTGTACAACCAGGAATAAGCATGATTTCGATAAAGTGGGCGTAGATATAGTGCGGCCATGCCCATTTTTTGTACATTGGCTGAGAGTAATCATATAAACTAAATTATCAAATCTTTATCTTCTACGGCAAAAACCGTCTGATATAAAGTATTTTTACTGATTTGTGGGCGGTAAAAGTGGGCGTGACAACATTTATAATTACATAGTGACTGTCAAAACGTGTACAACTCAGGAATAAGCATGATTTCGATAAAGTGGGCGTAGATATAGTGCGGCCATGCCCATTTTTTGTACATTGGCTGAGAGTAATCATATAAACTAAATTATCAAATCTTTATCTTCTACGGCAAAAGTCGTCTGATATAAAGCATTTTTACTGATTTGTGGGCGGCAAAAGTGGGCGTGACAACTTTTATATTTACATAGTGACTGCCACTTGTATCCATTGCACCTGCATACCAATTTTCACTACCAAAACTTGAACATCTCAGGAATAAAAACGGTTGCTGAAAAGTGGGCGTAGATATAGTGTGACCATGCCCATTTTTTGTACAGTCACCGGAAGTAACCATCTGAACAAAATTAGAAAATTTTAGATATATAGCATTTTTTTTGGTTTGTGGGCGATAGAGCCAATTTGGGTTGTATGGGAGGTACCACGCCCCCTTGTCCAACCATCACAGGAACACTTCCAGAATGTTGCTTCAGTATCCTTAAAAATTTCATAAAGTTTGGTTCGGTGGTTTTGGAGTCTATACATACATTCATTTTTATATATATAGATATAAAAAAAAAGTTCTGCGTTGACTGAACAAAACTAGCTATCTTTTGTCAAAAGAGGAAAAAAGTAAAAATTTTTGATTTTCCCAAACACAAATGTAAAAAATCACTATTTTTATACTTTTGGTTAAAGAGACTATTTTAAACTATTTTGAAAACATTATTCCAATAAATTTTACATATAATCTGACTATATAATTTTTACTTATTTTTTCTCAAATATAAAAAAAAAACATATATGTAATAAAAATATTCATACAAACTCTGTATGAAATGCGTACAACATTCAGAAGTTTTTCCAATAATTTTTCAAATATTATTTTACGTCTAAAATGTGACCATAACATTTTTAAAGCTCATAATATTTTGGTTCAACACAAGCAAGTATTTCAAAAAGTAGTAGTCAAATGTATCTTTATTGGTTTGTACTATGAAAAAGTATGATATTCCGGCAACTGCGTGATTTTTATGTCCTTACAAAATTGCTCTTTTGCTCTCCTCTTCAAATAAGAGTATACATTCTTGTGAGTAGACGTCAAATATCTGGACAACCTTATAATAATTTAATCATGCGGCAATGTTGTTGTCGTCGTTAATGTGTTTAAGCTATTATTCTTGTAAGTTGACGTCAAATATCTGAACAACCTAATAATAATTGAATAATGTGTACAACATGTTGTGTCTCTGATCAGTAGCGGGACTCCCAAACATCTTAACTTCGATTACGTTAACGTTAACTGATCTTAGCTACAAAAATTGTTAACTCGTATTCCCAAACTCAACCTTAGATATTTTTGTAGATAGCTTTGACAGTTCGTTAACAATATCTTAACGTATCTGTAGCTAGCTTAACAACGTATTTTAAGACGTTGTTAACCATACAAATATCAACGTTAAGCGTAAGATAAGTTTTTTTTTTTGTGAAGTTGTGAAGAATACAAATATTTTAAAAAGTACAGCCAACTTTTTTATTTTTTAATATATGTTTATGTTTTTGGTGTCATTGAAAATAAAATTGAACAAATTACAAAATTGAGCTAAAAAAAAATTTTCATTTATTACGCGAAATTCTGAGAAATGTGCACTCAAAGTTGAAATTTGGTAGTTTCAATCGATTGATTTCATCTTCACACGACCACAACTCGGTAACGGTTAAGTTGGTGGGGTTTATTGACATGCCATTAGAAAGGTGTTTTATTGCCTTTATAAAGAAAATGCAACCGTAAATAATTAAATATAAATATAAAGTAAAAGAATGTCAAAACAAGAACAAAAACAAAAAAACCCCAAAAACAAACCAACGAAATATATAATGAAAGATTAAATTAAAATAAATCGACTTCATTGCTTTTATATTATAAACATATTCACATAAGCTGCACTTGGGAGACAGTAACAGCAGCAGAGGTAGCAGCAGCAGCCTGTTAGAGAGATCTCGCAACACACACTAGCTGCTTAATCACAACGATATCCCTGGCTATCCTTACCACCTCTTCATCACTACCCTTTTGGCAGCATCGGCTCACGAAAAAGTCCAGCATCAGCTTGTATTGCTCAGCTGTTGCACGGCTGCTTCTTTTTTTTGCTGCTTGCATTTTTATTTTTGTTTGATTCTTTTATATTTTTTCTATTCTTCTTTAATCTTTCACCAATTTAAGCTGTCAAATGCCAATACTGCCATATTTTCAATATTTGTTAACAATGATTACGCTAACTTTATTAATGCAACTCGTAGCAAATATTGCAGTTAAGCATAGGTTTGGGAATACGGCAGTTGTTACTTCAAGCTATAATCGTTGTTAGTTAACGTTAACGTAATCGAAGTTAAGATGTTTGGGAATCCCGCTACAGGCATCAGTTTACGTTTACTTTTTTATTTCTGTGAACACAATTGTTTTAAAAGTGATCAAATAGGGGAAGAATTGTGTTTTCTCGTTATATTTTGCGTTATTTATTTCATTTGTTATAAAAGCACACTTATTCTAAAAAAGCCAAATTTTTAACTGGAAATACTCAATACGTTGATGTATGTATCAAAAATATAAAGTGCGGCGAAATACAGACATTTTTACATGTTGTGATTACCCTATAGGAACAAACTAACTTTATTTTTAAAAGCAACTAATTAAAAAACTAGTTTAAAATAAACCAGTATATGAACTACTTTGAATTATATTAAGGCGGCATCCACTTCAATATATGAAGTAATTGAAATACTACTTAAAAACCAGTGATTGATAAACTACTTTGAATTATATTAAGGCGGCAACTACTCTGATGTTGGCATGTTTTAATTGAAAATTATGTGTTTATATAACTCCAATAATTTTTCAATTATTAAAGGTTATATTTTATCGAGCTCAAGGTCAATGTTGCTTTCCGAAGAAAACAACTGAAGGAATAACCTTCAGTTTTATTATTCCTTCAGTTGTTTTCTTCGGAAAGCAACATTGACCTTGAGCTCGATAAAATATAACCTTTAATAATTGAAAAATTATTGGAGTTATATAAACACATAACTTAAAAACTTATGAAAGAAGGTCATAATTAATTTACAAATAATTGAAAATTTTTATTAGATTACAAGCTTATATATATATTTAACCATGTTATTTCATCAAATATTATAAACTTTTGGCCATCAGTAATAGTTTTCAATTGGTTATTTTAAAGCAATTAAAAAAATAATTTAAATGTAACTAATTTAACAAGTAGTTGAAAATATATGCAGACGACAGTCAATTGACTTATTTAGCGGACATCACCATACAAAATAAGTTAGTTCGTTCTATGGAAAAAAGTCAGAATTTCAACTAGTTGTGGTTGACAAAAAACTACTTTATCAACTACTTTTAAATTAGTTGATTTTCCTACAGGGTAGACACTGAAATTTTTTCGTTCAGCAGACACACACTAACTAACAAAAGTTGTACCTGCTCAACGCAGCCAATAAAATTTGGCACTACTCAACAGTTGCTCTGTCAGATTTTTTTGACAAACCAGGGCCAATTTAAAGTGTGGTGAAAAATTCGCTTCCACCTGGTTTTCTTACACCATGACCAAGAAAACCAGGTGAAAGCATTTTTTCACCTCTCTCACAAAAATTCTACCCGCATCTGTCAAAAACAGCAGAAATAAATGGATGCGTTCAGCAGGTACAATCATGTTTTAATCATTGGCTGCATTCAGCGGAAAATTTGCTACGTAGCTGTTGAACAACTTTCGGGCTGAATGGTATGTTGCATAAAGTGCTAGCACAACACGTTCCCTGAGCGGTCGCTATCTTAGGTAGCGAAAATATTTTATGCTACTTCAGTTGAGCGGCTTACCCTTACTTTATTTTGACAGATAAATATGCCAAATATTAAATTTATTAATTACTAAATTATTAAATTGCTTAGGTGTGCTTTTAATTAAAACTATTTGTTTGAAACGTGTGCACACAGAACATAAAACAAAATAAATTTGAGACAAGAAGCATTTATTGTCGAACAGCTGTTTGACGTTTCGAAAAAAAATAGTTCAGCAGAAAGTATCACTTTATGCATGGCAGAATTATAAGGTAGGGCCGGTTGGCTCAGTGTCCTCACGCGTCAACAAATAGTGGATAATGAAAAAGTGGGTAAGTTGTCAAAACGTCGAATTTACAAAGAATTGCAAATTAAGAAAAATTTTTATATTTCCAAGTTGCAAGTAGTGCGGTCGGGTGTGTTAAATTTGTGACAGTTTGAGTGAAAATATTATTAAAACAGTGTAATAACAACTTTAAATGCGAAAGATACCTTAAATTGGCAAAAAAAACCTGTAAAAATTTTAACCTAAAATCGACTGCGAAACATGAACATAAAGAAACGTGAGATGAACAGCTGATTTTGACATCTAGCCCGCTTTATTCTGCTTTCTACTTCATTCCTCTCCGAGTCGGCCCTATCTTATAATTCTGCCATGGCTTTATGCTACTTCGCTACCAGAGCGCTCTTTCGGATAGAATGCAGCCATTATAAGGTTATCCAGATATTTGACATACCCTTATTTTATGTAAACAAAAGACACAGTTAGATATTATCGTAGACGTAGAATTTATTTTAGCCATATTGTTTGATAAATTTATTTCAATCTTAGGCTTAATAAATGGAAATAAATATTTTGGAAAAATATGAATTTTTTATTTTTCCCAAGTAAAGAGCTAACATATATCTTAAATTAATTTGAAAATTTAAAATTTTAACAAAAAATATATTTTTATATGTAATAACTACAAAATTAGTTCAATAAATAATTCGAATTTACTATGATATTTAAAGAATCAACAGAGTTTTCATAGCACAATGACCATGCGCATTCTCTGTATATGTAAACCTGTGTAGTAGTAATACAAATTTTTGTAGCTACATACTGGCTCTACAGCACATCTCTATAATACATCTATATTTTTATTGTATTTATCTCGCTGAAGATAAACAAAAACAATAACAAGCGATAAAAATTAAAGCAGCTAATATGCATATATAACATAAATGTAAATTTTACATACGTATTAATAACAATAACAAAACAAGCCGTTACTGAGAAATATTCGTAAAATAATTCTTTCCAAGAAACAACACGATGTTGCGTTCGTGATTTCGGCACGAACAAAAGCAACAACCATAAGAACGTCAGCAGCAACTAAAGCATCAATGCATGATTTTTTCTTATTTTATAGATATAAGATAAAACTGATTTTTGTCACATATTTTGTCTTTGTAAGATGAATATTAAAGGCTGTAAGTATATTCCAAAGTGACCTGCAAAAACGTTAGGATGTGCTTAAAAAAATTTGTAGAAAAGACTCCCAACAATGACAAACATGCTGTAAGACGTAATTCTACGTCAAAAATATTTTTACGTTCTTACAAAAATGACAATGGTTCTATCACGAAACACTTAGAAGACATATTTACAGAACCATTAACTATAAAATATAGTTTTATATATAATATAAGAAAAAAGTTCTGCGTTGACTGAACAAAACTAGCTTTCTTTTGTCAAAAGAGGAAAAAAGTAAAAATTTTTGATTTTCCCAAACACAAACGTAAAAATCACTATTTTTATACTTTTGGTTAAAGAAACTATTTTAAACTATTTTGAAAACATTATTCCAATAAATTTTACATATAAACTGACTAAAAATGTTTACTTAATTTTACTCATATATAATTTTGGTTCAACAAAAGCAAGTATTTCAAAAAGTAGTAGTCTAATGTATTTTTATTGGTTTGTACTATGAAAAAGTATGATATTCCGGCAACTGCGTGATTTTTATGTCCTTTCAAAATTGCGCTTTTGCTCTCCTCTTCAAATAAGAGTATACATTCTTGTGAGTAGACGTCAAATATCTGGACAACCTAATAATAATTGAATAATGGGTACAACATGTTGTGTCTCTGATCAGGTATCAGTTTACGTTCCTTTTTTATTTCTGTGAACACAATTGTTTTAAAAGTGATCAAATAGGGGAAAAATTGTGTTTTCTCTTGTTATAAAAGCCATATTTTTAACTGGAAATACTCAATACGTTGAGCAAATGTATCAAAAATATAAAGTGCGGCGAAAGACAGACATTTTGACGTGTTGTGATTAGACACTGATATTTTTTCGTTCAGCAGACACACACTAACCGATTGCACAAAAGTTGTACCTGCTGAACGCAGCCAATAAAATTTGGCACTAATCAACACTTGCTCTCTCCCTGTCAGAATTTTTTGACAGACCAGGGGCAATTTAAAGTGTGGTGAAAAATTCGCTTCCACCTGGTTTTCTTACACCATGGTGGATTCGAAATTATGTTCGAATCTGTGTTCGAATCTCAAAAAGCCGAAGTGCCGAAGCGATGAGAGAGCTTACGAATGGTATTTTAAACAAACTGAGCATGTGTTTTTGTTTGCTCTTATTATTTGCATGTAGGTATGTGTTTATTTTTTAGCTGGACGCAGTGTTTTGTTTTGGTTGGATAAATTTATTGAAATTTACATTAATTGCTTCGTTCAAACATTTTTCTTCTGATTTTGAAGAAAAATTTTTGATCTATTATTATTAACCGCTAAAGAAATGATAGAAATTTTTTTGTTAAAAAAATGTTTCTCTGATTTTGAAGAAAAATTTTTTATCTATAAAATTTTAGCTGCGGAAATGGTAGAAATTTTATTCATGTTGAAAACTTTTTGATCAACCCCTTCCTGTACTTGGACACTTCGAAAAAAATATAAATTTTGAAGTGGGATGAGAGAGGCCGTACGAGAGAATAAAATTTTGCTGAGCGCCAGCTTAAACAGGTTTTGCGACAATTGAGAAACGTTGTCTATTTTCTAAAAAAATCATTTGAAACAATGTGCATGTGTCTGTGTGTGTGTATTTCATTTCTAGCTACCAGGGATGATATTTGTGGGCTTTTGGGGCTTTTTTGAGCCCTTTTTAATTGCAAAAGCCCCGAGGCCCTTTTTAGTCGTTTTAGGCCCTTTTGAAAAAATTTAACCGAAAAAATTATCGCAATTTTTAACAAGAAAAGTTTATAGTTGATATCTGTTGACAACATTTGTATACTATGCCATCGTACTATAAAACTTTAAATTTGTAGGTAGGAAATGGAGGTGGGAAATATCGTCCACAGAAAAACCGCACAAAAAATAAAATTAAAAACCACTAAAATGAAAAATTACAAAAAAAAAAAGAAGTTAAAGAAACATATAAATAAAAATCACCCAATAAAACGAAAATATGCCCAATATTTGAAAAAATTGCCTAAAATGCAATCTTGCGGTGTCGAAGTGCTTGACAAGAATAAGATCTCTTAAATTTATTAAATAAATGAAAGTATCTGGAGAAAGAAATAAATATTATTCATTAGTAATTATCAAAATGTATGTCTTCCGCGGGACGGGGATCGATAACTAAAATCTTTTATTTTTTTAAAAACATGATGATCGAGTGATAGTAATAGCTATAATTACCATTTTACTAGTAGTCAATGTAAACTATCACTCGAAAACAAAAACCAAAAAGTGGAATTTAGTCCTAAAAAATTAGGTGTCTTTTGTATGGCAAATAGCCAAACCAAAAAACGAAATTTTGCCCAAAAATGTGCAAGACCGCATAATTTTATGGCTGTTTCTAAACGAAATTTAACCGAATTTTGTATGGAGAAATTTCGAGTGATTTATATTTCCTATCGCCTTTTTAAATGTTCTCATTAAAATAAGTTCCGTTATATATAGCGATGATCCGTTATAGACATAAAAAGCATACTTTTTAGTAATCTTAACTACAAATTTAGTTTGTTTTCCAAGTTATATGAGAAGAGCGAGCTCTAAAGGCTCCATCGTAGTCCTGACAATGCCTTAATATACATACAAATTAATCCATTTTGTTATCAATTTGATATCAACGCTAAGAAAATCAGGCCAGTACAATCTCTCTACACCCTGATGAAGTTCGCACTTCGGATCATCGACCTCTGCTTCGAATTTAGCATATAAGGACAACAAACAGGTTGATTTGTCTATCAACTCAGTTGCTCCGGCTATGCTAAATAATGTGATTACCTTAGAAGTTATTTACAATGAACTAAGAGAAATGCGTGCTGAAAATCAACGTATTAACGGCCTTCTCAATTTTTTGCAAGCTGAAAACATTTCACTCAAAGAGCGTGTTATTTCATTAGAGGCCAAAGCTGGTGATATGGATAGAGAAAGAAAAGACAAATGCATTGAAGTTGTTGGTATCCCCAATCTTCAACATGACAATGCTTTGAACTGCGCTGTTAAAGTTTTATCTGCTGGCGTTGGCGTCGGTCTAAATGATCATAGCATCGATGATGTTTACATAAAAACTATAAACAATGCAAGTGATACAAAGCAAGCAATGCAAGCAAAAAAAGATTCTAGTTGTTAAATTAGCCTCTCTTTTAAAAAAGAAAGAGATTATGAAGAAGAAATATGAAAATAAAGATAAATTAAATTGTAAAATCTTTAATACTAATGATAATACTAAGATTTTTATAAACAATTGTCTTGATAGTGGTACTAGGAAAATGTTTAATGCAGCTTTGAAACTAAAAAATGAAAACAAAATAAAATATGTATGGATTAGAAATGGCAAACTTTTTGTGCGTAAAGCAGACAATGAAAATTACTTTACTATTGCTTCTGAATCCTATTTTAATATTTTTCAATAAATTATTATTTAAAATGAATGTAGATTATTTTGTGATTAATGAACTAGTTGAATCAAATTCTGTTTGTTCTCATGTTGATGTATGTGATATTTTATATAAACCTAAATTTGCGAATAGTCTGAATATTGTTCATCAAAATATACAAGCCTACGTCATAACTTTGATAATTTTATAGCGCACCTAAATTCTTTTGTTAATAAGCCGGATTTTATTTTCTTGACCGAAATTTGGATATTTAGTGCAGAAACTAATAGATACAAAATTCCTGATTATAATTTGGTGGCATGTTGTAATAATGGTTATTCCTCTGGTGGTGTGGCTTTATTTTTAAAGAGTAATCTGTCTTTCCACCATCATAATTTTAACCTTCATAGTTGTGATGCTTTGAAGATTAAGTGTTTGATAAACGATCAAAATTTTACTTTCCTTTGTGTCTATAGATTTCATTCTTCCAATGTGGACAATTTTTTAAAGGATATAGATTTTCTATTATGTAATGAAACGTCAAGTAATTTAATTTTTTAGGTGATATTAATTTGAATATTTTAGAAGATAACTCATTGGTTGACAACTACTTGGGCTTTCTTAATAGCTTGGGCCTTGATTCTTGCATAAATGTTCGGACTCGAGTAACTAGTACATCAGCCTCATGCGTTGATCATATTTTTGAGCGTTTAAGTTATGGGTTGAGCGCTCTGAGTTTTGTTGTTGATTTTAAAATGTCTGATCACTGTCTTACATGCTTTAGCATTGAGGGTTGCGCAAATATGACCACGGCTGATACTAGTGATAGGAAAATTGTCCAGCGCACTGACTTTTTGGCTCTGAATAGATCTATATTGATGGAATCTTGGAATGACGTCTACAATTGCATCTGCCCTTCTGAAGCTTTTAGTACTTTTCTTAGCACTTTACAAATGCACTTTGATCAGTGTTCTCGTTCATATGTTTCCAGGAAGAAGGGAATTATAAAACTGAAGCCATGGAGCCACAGATGATATTGTTCACAAAATAAATGAGAAAAATAATCTATACAAAAAACTAAAAAAGGACTAAAATAATGAACGACTCAGACTCCGTTACAAGGCTGCATGCAAAGAAATTGAAAAAGAGGTTTTCAAAGCTAAAACTGTGTTTTACAAAGATAGGTTTCATAGGTTTAAAGGTTTAAAGGAGAATGGAATGTTATTAATGAAATATTGGGTAGAGAAGTATGTAATAATAACATTAGTAATCTTATTATTGATGATGTCCCTACCTCTAGCACACGTGAAATGGCTGAGGGTTTTAATAACTTCTTCGCTAACATTGGTGAAAAAACTGCTAAGTTTGTAAATATTGATCGCTTTTCCTGTAACTGCTTTCTTAGTGATCGATTTTATCCAAACAGCTTCACGTTTTTGCAGATTTCCTAATTTGAAATATATAAAATCATCTTCTCTCTCAATAACTCTAACTCCTCTACTTATGACTGTTTTTCAAGTAACGTTATAAAAAAAAATTGTTTTTAATATTGCGGATATTTTAGCGTATATTTTTAATTTCAGCGTTCACTCTGGCGTTTTTCCTGAGCTCTTAAAAAAAGCTGTTGCCTTGCCACTATTCAAGAAAGGTGTACGATCTTGCATGAATAACTATAGACCAATTTCACTTCTGTCAGTTTTCTCCAAGTTATTTGAAAAAACTATGAAAAGTAGAAATATATTGTTTCTCGACAAAATTAATTTCTTCAACAGAAACCAATTTGGGTTTCGTGCAAGGATGTCAACAGAAGATGCGTTGCAGAATTACTGTTCTAATATGTATAATGGTGTGAATGAGGGTAAGACAGTTGCGTCTTTGTTTGTAGACATTACGAAGGCATTTGATACTGTACATCCTGAAATATTGTTGAACAAACTTTATAAATGTGGGTTCCGAGGCTTCATGTTTTCTTGGCTTGCCTCTTATTTGTCAAATAGACAGCAAGTAGTTAAAGTTGTTGGTAGTGTTAGTTCTAATATGGTTTTGAGCCTAGGTGTCCCACAAGGTTCTGTTTTGGGACCAATATTGTTTCTCATCTATATTAACTCCTTATTTTCCTTAAAATTTAAAAGCTCTATAACTGCATTTGCTGACGATATGGCGTGCTCGTTTTCATGCAATTCTCTTATTGATCTTTGCTCTGACTTGAATCATGATGTGGATTTACTGAGCAGATGGTTCAAAGCACACAGACTTGTTATTAGTGATAAAACTAAAATCATACTTTTTAATATCTCTGGGTATAAGTTACCTTTTGGTCAAATACCCTACCATGGTCCATATTGCGGTAAATATCCTAAGGTATGTTCCTCATGTAGTACAGATAATAGCAGCATAACATATATTGAGAATGTGCAATGTTCTTCTCAATGTTTTGTGATCGAGGTTGTGGATTCTTATAAATATCTTGGTGTTTGGCTTAATTATAAGCTAGATTGGTCTTTGCATTGTAATGAGTTAAGAAAGTACTTTAGAAAAATTATTCGACAACTTTAGGAACTTAAGAATTTTTGTTCCCCGGATCTCTTGAAATGTGTGTATTATTCTCTTTTTAATTCTAAATTGAAGTACGGTTTGACCTGTTGGGGTGGGACACATAAAAACAAAATAAACCCTATTCTTACCTTGCAAAAGTCTGCTATTCGGTTGTTGTGTAATAAATCTCGTTACGATAGAAGTTTTGGTCTTTTTAAGAGGTTGTCAATATTGCCGCTAAAGCATTTGTATTACTACAAAGTTCTTAAACTCTTTTTTAATAACTCTGGTCATTTGTCTAACAGACTTTCGATGCGATATAATTTAAGAACCAATTCGCAAAACTTTGTTCAAGTTCCGCCACATAATTTGCAAATTTATTTAAATTGTTACTCTTCAGTGTCACCAAGAATTTTTAATCGATTACCGGATTATTTACGGCTTATACGCAATAAGGCCTTATTTCTCAAAAGCTTAAAGTCCTGGCTATTTAATTTTAATTATGAAGATTTAGGCAATATTCTGCAAGTTATGCAATAAATTCTGAATAAACTGTTTTTTACTTTTTGTACCTTACTATCGGCATTAGTAGCCTAAATTTTATATCTTGTATTTTTAGTGCTAAGCACTAAAATAAAAGTACTTTAAATAAAAAATATAAAAAATTAAATTGTTACTTATAATTTTCTACATTATTATTATTGTTTATTGTGATAAGATATGTATATATATTTTTTTTTCTAATTTTGGTAGAATTGTCTGCGATCGCCACTAGCTCTTAGGAGTTACAGATCGTAGTCTCTATTCAACTTTCAATATATACTGTAAATTTTACTAAAAGTTTTGTTTTGTAAAACGTGACGTTGAATAAATTGAAAATAAAAGTTTTGGTGGCAAATTTCAAACTTATTTCTTGGCGATTGTTTTGTCATCTTATCAGATGTAATTTGACTTAATTTTTTTCTTGCAAAATTCTTTATTCTAAAATTGTAGTTATTTATCAAACTATTTTTTGTCAAATTCAGAAGGCTACTCAATTTCATACCGCTTCATTGATTCGTCTTCTTACAAGTCTTAACGGAAAAGAGTCTACATTAAATTGCTTATTCATTTCTGACATTTTACGACTATTTCAAGGTGGATATAACCGATTTGCGATTTATGTGGAAATGCTTTGCAATTTTTATTTTTATTTATCAAATCTATGATTGAACTTATCAAATTAACTTTTTTTCTAAAAATTTTTTTGCAGAAATACACTGTAGCTAAAGTTTGTTTTTGCCATTTTTTGACTTAACAAAATTTTGACAAATAATGCGTAAAATAAAATGTATTTGAAAGAATCACCTTAAATACTATTATAGATGGAGAGTGATTTAATTTAATTATTTAAATTAGAGTGTGCTATTTTTGTGATCAACCAAGAACTTCCTTCCATGCTTGGCTTAAACGGCACAAACGAAATAAAACATGGAAAAATTTAAGTTTTTTTGATTTTCCAAAACTGTTAATTCGAAATTTCGACTATTTTCAGCAAAATGTAAAATAAACTGGACTTGTTGAGATTATTAAAAGTGTGCTATTTGCGAGACCATGGCATGACCGTCTGACCAAATAGAAAGTCTTCAATATTGAAAAGCCACTTTTTAAAACTATTACTAAATGCCCTATTAACGTCAAATTGGCCCAATTTTTGTTTGAATTCTGGCCCTTTTCCAACTAAGTCAATATCATACCTGCTAGCTACTCGTATGCTACGTTTGTTTATGTTTTTGCTAAATTTATTGAAATTTCGTCAAAAAATTTTTCTTCTGATTTTAAAGAAAAGTTTTTCATCAACAATTTGTTAGCGACTTAAGAGAGATAATTTTTTTTGTTCAAACCCTCCAATTTTGAAGAAACATTTTTGGTATATATTATTTCTTTCTATGCAAAGAAATGTAATTGACAGAATTTTTGCGGTTTTAAAGAAATGATAGAAATTTTGTTTGTTTAAAAATTTTTCGTCAAAATAGTATATCCTAAAAATACATCCTCCTTGCTTGCGATCTACGCGTTGTTTCAGTTTTTTCTCTGAGCACTTAACAAACTACACGAATACTCAGGAATCTGCTGTAGTGACCTGAAAAGAGTTAATATGTTAGTTTTTCCCCGCAATAAGCTTTATGTTATTTTTAATGCATATTTGTGTTATTTTTTGTTGCTTTATTTGCTATCTTCAATACAAAAACAATAAAACTGTCGAAAATTGTTTATATCGCCCGTTGCTGAACTCCTGGAGGGGTCAAATATATGAGCTGGTCCTATTATTTTTTGCCTCTCAACATTTCTCCCCAACATCTCCCGTCCCCCTATCTACCACCTGTAAGGTAACCCTAAAAGTGCCGAAGTTAACAAGGAGCAAATACGTTTTGCAACGCTGGTCACCGACGCGCTTGATAGAGAGTTCGTTACCAAGTTTTGCTGCGTGCGCATCGTCTACAAACAACATCCTTTCATTTACTGTTTTTTATATCTTTCTCTTATTAAATAATATTGCAATAAATATGCTATTGAACTTTAACTTTCAATCTTTGAGTCTTTCAAGTCAGAAGTGGGATCGGTTCACGCGAATGTGATTAAACGTAATAATTGATCACAGAATCGGTCAAAAGTGCTAAACGTTAAATTGTGCTTTTGAAAAGGCTAAAAAGTTAGTTAAAAACGTTTGACGATAACTTGTGTGCTTAATAGCAAAAGTTAAGAATATAATTCTATGGAAAAAGGCTTAAAAAAAAAAAAAAAAAAAAAAGTAAAAATAAATACGTGTATAAAAACTTGCGAGTAAATTTCATATTTTAACGGACAGTGCCAACGAGACGCCAGAAATTGAATATAAAATTTACTGTCTCAGTGAGTGAGCGGCAACGATTAAAATGAGAAAGATTGAGAGCTTGAAAGTCGTTGAATTGCAAAAGTTGCTACGTGAACGCAACTTGCCGGCGTCCGGAAGGAAGGCAGCGATGGCGAAACGCTTAAACGAAGCTGAAAACTCTGACGAAATTGAAATAGTCGCCGACGCAGCAGCAAATGACGATGACGAAGAAAGCGATGGAAGTTTCCGATCGGGCAACGAACAAAGTGAATGTAACGAGCAAGCAACTCTTTCTAACTCTGCACTTGCTCAGTCATTGCAAAATCAAATGAACGAGTTACGGGGAATGATGCAGAACGTTTTAAGTGTTATTAAAAACAACCCCCAAAATTCACGTGTAGAAAATGAGTGCGTAGCAAGCGACAACGGAGTAAATCGTGCGCGTGTGTGTAACCAAAATTTAGCAAATACTGTTGACAACAGAAATTCAGATTGTTTCTCTCCATACGAAAACGCAAGTTTTTTAACTGGCCGTAATAACTGCTCCGTGCGCGAAATTGCAGAAACAATACCAGACTTCGATCCGACCAGTGAATTTTCTATGACGGCTGAACAATTTGTAGAGCGCGTAAACAGTGTAATTTGTGCATACAAATGGGAAGAAAAATGTTTATTGTTGGCAGTGTACAGCCCGCTAAAAGGTGTCGCTCGCTTATGGCTCGACGCGGCAGAGAAGCTGCATCCAAATTGGAATAATTTCGCGAGTGACTTAATAAAAGAATTCGGTAGTTCTCCCGATGAAGCGGACATACACTTTCACATGCGTAGTGCGGTGCGCAAGCAAGATGAAAAAGTGACGGATTATTGCTTTCGTATGTGTGCGCTCGGAAGACGTTACAAATTAAGTGAAACTGCTATTGTAAAATATACGAGAGAGGGACTTCGGAATCGCGAGTTACAAGTGGCAATTGCAGCGCAAAGAGTAAATACAATGAAGCAGCTGCGCGAAACACTCGAAGAGTATGGAAAAAATATGCCGTCGTCCGTACTAGTGTCGCGCTTTATGTCAAAATCTAACGAACAAAAAGAGAAAAAGAACGAAGGTTACGAAACAAAATTAAAATTTAGTGTGGAAAATACAAATAATAACACATATGCTTCTAAGCAAAACGAGACAAAAACAAATAGAGCAGTGAAGGTACTGCAGCGAATTCGGTCATATTGCTGTAAACTGTCAAAAACCTCAGCGACGACAGCGTTGTGCTAATTGTAACAAAGTGCATGTCAGAGGTGAAGAGTGCAAAAATGTTGCGACTGTGCGAAATGCGTTTTGTGAAAACGATGACCAGTTTAAAGTGTTGGTAAAGCAAAATGATCATATAATGATGGCTTTTATAGATACTGGTGCACAGTGTAGTATGGTTCGAAAATCTGTGTGCGCGAAACTCGAACGAGAACACTCGCCGTGTCAAATGAAAATAACAGGCATTTGTGGTGGCATTCGGTATGCTCATGAATTATTAAAAACAAATATAGTGATGAACGATACAATACTACCGGTTACGTTGTACTCGGTAGATGACGAGTTATTACTTAGCGATATTTTACTCGGTCAAAACAATTTTCTAAACGGGTATTTACGCTTAACGGTTGAGAACGGAAATGTCAAAGTAGAAAACCTAAATAAAAACGAAATTAAAAAAGAAAATCGAATCATCAATCAAAATAATATTAATTGTGAAATAAATGACGAAAATGTTAAAACTGAATTAATGAAAATTATCAAAGAAAATGCTAACGTGTTCGCGAATGGACTAAGTGAAATCGGAAAAACGGATTTGGTAACAATGAAAATAGAACTAAAGTCAAACGAGGTTGTGGCACAAAGCCCATATCGTGTGCCGGAACCAAAAAAA
The DNA here is from genome assembly GCA_914767935.1 of Coremacera marginata. NCBI lineage: Eukaryota > Metazoa > Arthropoda > Insecta > Diptera > Sciomyzidae > Coremacera > Coremacera marginata. Next base: position 78,334,667 of record OU612046.1, read on the forward strand.
AAGATAGTCGCGGAAATGATTAATGATTTAATTGAGAATGATATTGTGGTGCGTTCAGAATCAGAATTTGCAAGTCCGGTCGTACTTGTGCGGAAAAAAAACGGGAGTGACAGACTCTGTGTCGATTATCGACGTCTTAACCAGATAATGAAAAAAGAGGTGTTTCCTTCACCGAATATTGAAGAATGTCTGCAAGATGCTGCGCACTACAAATATTTCACAACACTCGATTTAAACAGCGGATATTATCAAATAGAAATTGATCCAGATAGTCGTAAGTACACATCTTTTATTACTACAGATGGGTTATTTGAATTTAAGCGCATGCCGTTCGGGTTGAAGAATGCACCTATTGTTTTTCAAAGGCAAATGGCAAAAGTTCAAGAACGAGCTGGCAAAGAATATATGTTGCATTATATGGATGATATCCTGATCGGGAGTAATTCGTACGATGAAATGTTTACAAAGCTTAAAATAGTACTGCAGGTGTTACAAGACGCGAATTTGACGCTAAATATTTCAAAATGCGAATTTCTTAAGACCACGATTGATTTTCTAGGCCACCAGCTTACTCCAGAAGGTTTGACGCCTGGTTTAGTAAAGACGGCCGCTATACATAATTTTGAACGTCCAAATAACGTGACAGGAATGCGTAGATTTCTTGGTCTCAGCGGATATTTTCGTAAATTTATACCGGGGTACGCAATCATTTCAGAACCGCTTCGAAAATTATTGCGGAAAGATCAGAATTTTCACTGGACTGACAAACAAGAGACAGCGTTCAACGACCTTAAATCGAAATTAACATCACAACCTGTCTTGGTCGCGTATCGAGTTGATGCTAATCACGAAATCCATACTGATGCAAGTTCAATTGGGTTAGCGGAAGTTTTGCTGCAGGATGAAGGGGGCGATTTAAAACCTATAGCATACTACAGTAGATCGACGAGTGACGCGGAGAAGCATTTTCATAGCTACGAGCTCGAAACACTGGCTGTTGTAGAAACGCTTGACAGATATCGTTATTATATTGACGGTAAGACGCTGAAGGTTGTGACGGATTGTAGTGCGGTGAAAACTGCAATGGAGAAGCGCGAACTCATTCCGAGAATAGCGCGATGGTGGTTACGAGTGCAAGATTTTGATATCAAAATTGAGCATCGACAAGGGCAGCGGATGGAACACGTCGATGCGCTAAGTAGAAGCCCTAATGAAGATGCTGGAGACATCGACGTTGCAACGCTACGCGTGGATAAGGTGACGATAACCGACGACGACTGGCTGCACAGCATGCAAATGCAAGACGATAATTTGAAGCTTATTATTAAAAAGGTAAACGCTAAGGACAAAGATGTTATTAAAGACTTTTGCGTGGAACACGGACGACTGTTTAAAACCGTAGATGGGAAAAGGTTATGGGTAGTTCCAAAATCGTTACGACATAAGATGGTGCAAGATTGTCATGACAAAAACGGACATTTAAGTGCCGAAAAAACGTTGGACAAGATGAAAACATTCCTGTGGTTTCCCAGAATGCGTAACTTCGTTAAATCATACCTGAAGTCTTGTGTAGAGTGTGCATAGCAAACACCGAGGTGGGAAAACCGAGGGTCGGTACCATTTTGACGAAATTGATCCTATTCCGTTCAAGACTATACATTTGGACCATTTAGGGCCCTTTACAAAAAGTTCGAAACGAAACGAACACATTTTAGTCATCGTAGACGCTTTTACGAAATATACAATTGTGAAGGCGGTCAAAAGTACTGCCACTAAATACGCTTGGCGGTTCTTCGTGAAATTTCAAGCTATTTTGGGGTACCTGAGCGTATAGTTACCGATAGGGGTACAGCGTTTACGTCGAGGGAGTTCAAGGGTTATTGCACAGATAACGACATTAAGCATATTTTGAATGCGGTACGAACACCCAGAGCTAACGGCCATGCAGAGCGTGCAAATCGTACACTTTTGTCAATGTTGTTACCGACTACAACAACAGACAAAAAGTGGGACGAACATTTAGTTAACATACAATGGTCAATGAACACAATGCGGAACAAAACTACGAACAAAACACCACACGAACTTCTGTTCAGTTTTTCACCAAGAGACATTTTACACAACAAAGTCCTTTTGACTTTACACGAAAACATCGTAATTTCCGACGACGAGATGCAACGCATTCGTACAGATGCGACTAACAAAATTGTTCAGCAACGAAATCAAGCTAAACAAAAATACGACAAACGACATGCGACACCGAATGAATATCACGAAGAAGACCTCGTTCTAGCCGAAAACGAGCCTCCGAGCACGGGCACTTCACGAAAATTAGAGCCACGTTTCAAAGGTCCATTCATAATCAAGAAAATACTTGGGCGAGATCGTTACTTGATCGAGGACTTGCCTAAATCCAAGCGTACAACTCGTCATTATACTTCTGTGTACGCCTCCGATAAACTCAAGCCATGGTGCCAACTTCCTCCAGACTTCGAATTTAACAACCAAGTTGACGATAGTCACTCTAGTGACGACGACGATGACGAACAAATCGGGGTCGATTTGATATAGCAGGATAGCCGACTGTAAGGTAACCCTAAAAGTGCCGAAGTTAACAAGGAGCAAATACGTTTTGCAACGCTGGTCACCGACGCGCTTGATAGAGAGTTCGTTACCAAGTTTTGCTGCGTGCGCATCGTCTACAAACAACATCCTTTCATTTACTGTTTTTTATATCTTTCTCTTATTAAATAATATTGCAATAAATATGCTATTGAACTTTAACTTTCAATCTTTGAGTCTTTCACACCCTTCTGTGGCTCACAATACAATAAACACAAAAGCCTATTATTTTTTGCTCCTCGTTGCTTGTCGTTCTACGAACGAACGAATAAAAAAAAATTCGCTCAATATTCAGGGTATGAACACTCGCTTTATTTGTTACTTGCTGTTAGTAAAGCATCGTGATCTTGTTCTCTTCGTTTCTTATATCTGAATAAAACAAAGAGAGTGTAAGATCAGTTATGAACAAAGCAGAAAAGAGATAGAGGAAATTTTGTATTCTATAGCAAGAGAATATATTCAGGGAGGCGTAAAAGCATATTCATGCAGGGCTATAATATTTAAGCACGCCTTATTGAAAATCTGATTTATATGGGAAATAGTGTTGTTTTTCCAAAAAAATCCAAATTACATTTTCATAAGCTCAAATTTTCAAAAAACTGGTACGCATTTTGTTTTCTATTTAATTTTTCTTTAAAATGAGTAATCAAACATGAAAATAGGAGTTTAGTACCAGAGTTATGATTTTTTACTTTATCGATTTACAAAAATCTCGATTTTTTGATGTTTTAAAAATATCGCCAAATTCCAAATTTAAACAAATTCAGTCAAATGTTATGGAAAAATTTCCTAAAACTGTACCTTAAACAAATACAAAAAATGGTGCGTTTACGTGTAATAATTTGGACGTAACGAAATTTTTTGTTGTAGTATGCCTTTTTGGAAATTTCGAAAAATTAATAAATAAAAATTTTGAGAAAATAAAACAAGAAATAAATTAAGAATAGTGTTGACCTATTTTAAGCAAAAAATTTAAAAAACAAAAATCGGATTTTTTCTTCAAAAATCCTTTAAGTGTCCTTTTCTGGTATATCACAAAAAAAAAAATCATAAAAAATTAAAAAAATAGATTTCTCATTTAAATAATTCTTAAACATATTTATCTGATTTTCTTTCGCTAATTCCAGGGTTGCCAATACATAATTTATGGATTACAATATATATAATTTTTTCTTTACTTTCTTAGTTATAAATTTTCAATATGTTCATTTATACAAGTTGTTCAAGATTATAGCAGAAAATATCCAGATCATAATGGCAACACATTACTCCAGAATTACAAATTTAATTTTTCTTTAAAATGAGTTTTCAAACATGAATATCGGACTTAAATTCCAGAGTTATGATTTTTTACGTTTAGAAAAAAATCAAATTTTTTTTCTTGCTGTATTAAAACAATCGCAAAAATCCAAATTTAAAAAAAAATTCAGTGAAATGCCTTGGAAATATTTCTTAAAACTATACCTAATACAGAAACAAAAAATGGTGCGATTGCATTTAATAATTTGGTCATTACGAAATTTTTTGCTAAAAGCCTTTTTGAAAATATCGAGTTTGAGTATTTCTATAAAAAAAATTCCCAAAAACCCAAAAATACACATTTTGAAAAATCAATTCAGAATAAAGTAAAAATAGTTTTGAGCTCTTTTGTTCAAAAAATTAAAAAAACCAAAAGTCGGATAAAAAATGCTCTTTACACAGAAAAAAAAAAATCTTAAACACTCTTAATTAAAGTCTGATTTTCATATTTGATAACCCATTTTACCAGTTTTTAGAAAATTTGATCTTAAGCAATGTAATTGGGATTTTTTTGGAAACACAAATATCAATATTTTTTCCTGAACATTTCACAATTTACTTTATTCATGTAAGGGTACAATCGAGGCCTATGCACATTTGGAATTTGTTAAAAAAAAATTTATTCCATACAGCTAAGGGCCACTCTTATGCAGATGTGCATTAAAATACATATATACATTACATTACAATTTTTAAAATTCTGCCGAAATATTTTCCTGGATCCAACCCTGCTGGTAACTAAGATCTGATTTTCACATTTGATGGCTCATTTTAAAGAAAATTTAAATAAAAAACGAAGTGCGTATCAGTTTTCTCAAAATTTTAAATTATATTAATTTTAATTTTAGGCTTTAATAAGTAATTTGAAAGCTGAAAAAAATGTAATTGCGATTTTTTTAAAAAAAAACAGCCCTATTTTTCGATATAAATCAGATTTTCAATATAGGGGTGGCTTGAGGCACGTTTAAATATAAATATTTTTTCTTGATTTTTTTCCTATATTTCACAGTTTACCACTGTTATGTTAAAGAACAAGCCCGCGGTGCCTACTAAGTAACTTTTGAAAAAAAAAAATAAGGACCACTCTAATACGTATATCCTCGTATATACTTTTAATAATGTCAAATTTTATTTATTCTCCCCCCTTTGGCAAATTCTAGCTACGCCACTGCTTAAGTGTTTTTTACTGCCTTTTTAAAATCACTCTACCATGATACTATTATAATGTTAATAACCATAAATTTGAGGGTTTTTTTATTAGGAAAGAAAGAAAAAAAAAAAAATTTTCGAGAAACTACTTCCAACGAAATTGAAATCTGCCAAATAACTTTAAGTGCCAAATTTTTTCATTCTAAATTGACTGAATAAATTGATTTTGTTTTTTGTGATTTGTGATTTTTTTTCCCCTCCTAAACAGAGTCTAAGATGGATATAAAAATGTGTATAAATTTTTATTTCGTACCAGTTATAATTTAAGTAGCAAATATTTTCTAAGAAAATATGCTACTTTTTTTTCAATATCTTCTTAGCATGTCATAACTTAAAAAAACTGATTCATCCGGAGAAACGTTTTAAAATTTTAACGTGCATAACGAAATGCTCTCCCTGCTTCAAAGTTTCGAAATATGCCACTAATTTTGAAATAGTTGTATCCGAACACGACGACATCGAAAAAAACTTGAAATATGTCCATCTCTTGTAAAATTTATTGATATGAAGTTATAAAAAAGTATTCTCTTACGTGGAAAGAACATATCTTTACCCAGATGACGTATAATTTACTTCATACTCTGTCAAATGTTTCTACGATTCATTTAAAAGATTCTTACATTGTCAGGAAATTTTGGTTTTAAGTTTTATTAAATTTTAGCGTATATAAATGAGTTCTATTCTTTGCAAAAATATGGCAATACTTAAGTCATTACAACAGCCGTCGGAGAAAAAATAATATATATTGTATTCTGGCGTTTTTCCGGCGCGGATTTCTACGGCGATTTCATTTTTGGTGGCGCATACATTTTCATGTATTTTTTCGCGTGGCGAATCCGACAATCGTTAGCCACTTTGGCTCTGTTCGGGCTCTGAATCCTAATAGCATGTTCTCACGGCACCCTGAACAACGTAATTTGGCTCTCATTCGTAATTCGAGGCTGAATTATGTTCTGAATTAAGTAATTCGCCATACAAAATTTGACAAGAGAATTACCTCATTTGAAGGTAATTCAGTTTAAATTAACATCCGAATTACGTAGAAATCGGTTTCGTCTCTAATTTTTATCGAAAATTAATCGAAAACCACAAGCAAAACACAAGAAGAAATAAAAACAAGATAAAACAAATAGTCAAATTCTCAAAGCCAGCATTCAAAGTGAGTATCATTGCTTAAAAAAATAAATAATATAATAAACAAATATTTATTTTGCACATTTTTTCCCATTTTCGTTCTCCACAACAAATCAAATAAAATTAAAATAAAATACACAAAGAACAGCTGTTAAACCGAGTTACGATTGCTTCGTGAGAACATGGTAATTCACATTCGTAATTCATAGGCCGAATTACTTAATTCAGACTGTCGTGAGAACATGCTATAAGCAACACTTCTTGCACGGTATGCAACGCTGCCTATATATCCGATAATGTTATCGACTTTAATGCCATCGCCAGTGTCTGTTATGGCCAACTCACACGGGATTGTTTGATTGGCAATCAATGAACTTTTCTTACGCTCTTTTAAATTTTGATTGTTAGTAGATTGTTGGTAGCTCACACGACACGCCAATCTGCGTTTGACATTTATTTGAATTACAGTACTTTTTCTCCTCCACTTTATTTCTTACTATAAAAACATTTAATTTAATATAACATGGTTGGTTATCTGAAATTGCTTGAATTTTCCTTTGTTTTTTAAATAGTTATTTTGTTATTAACCCACTTATTATGTTTAATTATATTAATTAAAATCCAATTTATAATAAGAAACAGTCTTCAATAACGAAAAAACAAACTTAATACTAATTTTAAAGCATTTCAAAATTATATACAGTAAACTACAAAACTAAAACAAATCTTGAATGATTTGTAACATCTTTTATTCTTAATTGATTTCTTTCAATTCATAAAAAAGTTTTAAGTCTCTTTTAGACACTTTATCATTAAAATTATCTGAAATTATCACTGATCAAATTTTTTTCCATGAACAGCGTACTGCTTACCTAAAAAATTCCTCTGCCTGTTCTCTGTCAAAAAACTGTATTTCTAATAGGAAATTTGTTTTCGTTTCTACCATGAAGCAACTAACAAGGTGGTAGTGACAGCAGGCTATATTTAAGCAAGCTATATTCACCTAAAGCAAAGCTTTATTCACACACAGCAGGATATATTGCGTTATCTTTTTTTTCCATTTTGTCAACCTCTAATGGCGAAAAGAACTGTTGTTAGTTGCATTATGAGTTTCTGCAATATACTAAGCTTAAGTATGTGTTGGTGTTGAATATGTTATTAACCAAATTTATTTGGTTACAATTAAAGTTATTTCTGTTATTTGGTTGACGAAGTGCTATTGTTTCCGTAAACATCAAGTAGGACTTACAAGTGTAAATCTTTACCACAACTTTTTTATTCTTTTGTATAACATCATACCATTATTTTACTTTATTGCTTTATATACAAATTTACAACAACAATTTATGTATACCAAACCAATAACGGTCAGTTGCTAAAAATCACGTAGACATCGTTTTACTTTGGCAGAAGTTAGTCAGCAACAGCCCGCTAAAATACAATTAATTTTTAAGTGCTTCGCACCTCAAATCAAAATAAGAATAATGTGAATAAACTTTAAATAATTTTGTACATTTGTATCGAGTGTTTTCTTTGAAGACTTAAAGATAAATCGTGAGATTGTGAGCGCTCTAAAAAGTTGTCAACAAGGGCAAAGTTGTGGTTGCTGATGCAACAATTCTTAAAAATTAATTTATCCGAAAAAAAAGGAAAAATAATTTCATTTAAATAAATAAAATTGTTGTAAATCACGGTAAACGAAGTTTCTTAACATGCCACCAAAGGCAAATAAGCAAAGTGAAATTAACTTTAATTGTAAGGGATGTTCCGAAAAAGACACTGACGAAATGGTACAGTGCGACGGATGTGATCAATGGTATCACTTTGACTGCGTTGGCGTAGACAGCAATGTGGCGGATGAAAGCTGGAGTTGTGAGCGATGCAAGCACGCATTATCTATCGCCAATACTCCAAACGCAAGAAACTCTTCAACGCCCACTAGCGACAATGTAAAGGCATCATCGTCTTCAACTTACGTGCAGGGAGGAGATAATCAACGAAAAATTATGGCACCACCACAGTTCAATGCAGAATTTGTTCAGCCTCAAACACTGCCCAGTATTTCAAGAGACATTCTTGTTTCTCGTTCAATGGCAACAGCAACGGCATTAACATCACCTGCTCCATGGATAACGGCACCGCCGACGTCGATTTATACAGCTCCAATTATGTCGTCCATGTCAGCCATGACGTCGCAATACGGTTATGTTCCAACAACAACGATGCCGGCAATGCAGCAAAATCCATATTCTGCAGAAATGTATGCTGGTATAAACAACAATATGCAAAATGTGTACCCCCGACAAAATTTGCAAGCAGCATACCTTCAAACTGGCTATACTAATTCGCACATGCAAAGTCAAACAACTAATGAAATAACAACAAATAACGCGTTTTTTGGCAATATAGCAAAACAACGAAATTTAGAAATGCAATTGCTTGAAGAAGAGATGCAATTTAAGCGCCAATATTTAGAAAATAAATACAAAATCAATCAAAATCAATCGTCGATGCCACCAATGATACCAGTTATGGGACCAACGCCGACTCAAGTAGCAGCAAGACATGCCATTCCAAAACAATTGCCAAGTTTCAATGGTGACCCAGAGGAGTGGCCGCTCTTCATCAGCAGCTATGAGAACAGCACCGCGGTGGCAGGTTACTCAAATACAGAAAATTTAATTAGACTACAAGTAGACTACAAGAAAAATAAACTGCTTTTGCCGCAAATGGTACCTGAAATTATTCAGACGCTAAGAATGTGTTTCGGAAGACCCGAACACATACTAGAACGCGTAATTGCAAAAGCTCGTGGAATGCCAGTACTCAAAGACAAGCTGGAAGCACTAATTGAGTATGCAATGTGTGTGCGCAACATATACGCCACGATGGAAGGCTGCCAACTGTACTCACATCTTAACAACCCACTATTGCTCAAGGAATTAGTGGACAAGCTACCAAATAATCACAAGTTAGGCTGGGCAATGTGCCACAAAGATGATCGCGTTCCTGTTATAAAGTCATTCAGCGATTGGTTATGTAGCCTTGCGGAAGCGGCTAGCACCGTAACACCGTTGTTCGGAAAACCAGGCGCAGCAGTAAACACACATACCCGTGAGGATAGCATACAGCATACAGCCCAGCGAAAATCGAGCCAACAGAAACACAGTAGGTAGCGCATGTATTGTATGCGAAGCTGGCAACCATTAAGCCGTACAATGTGATATTTTCAAAAACATGTCGCTCAGCAATAAGTGGGAATGTGTGAAGGCCAAAAATATGTGCCGCCAATGTTTGGGCAAGCATAGGCGCAAGTGCATGTTGAACAAAGAATGTGGAATAGATGGATGCAAATTTCGGCATAATCCTTTGCTGCACAAAAAAATAAATGCCGCCACTCAAAGTGTACCTTCAGTAAGTAACGCAGAAAGCAGCGCAACAAGTGAGTCGCAAAGCGCGCAGTCAAAAGCTCTTGTAAGCGCCCACAGCAACAATCAAGATGACTCGCAACCATTATTTCGAATTATTCCTATTAATATTCATGCACCTAGCAAAATTAAAAAGGTTTTTGCATTCTAAGATGAGGGCTCTGCCGTAACGCTAATTTGAAAAAATTACTTTTGATGATCTAGGCCTCGAAGGTGAAAGAGATCCATTATGCCTAAGATGGACAGGCGACACTATACGAATGGAGAGCGATTCAATGAAGACAACTATCACAGTATCCAATGTTACCAATGGCAAACAATTTAAGCTCCACGGAGTACACACCGTAAACAATTTGGGTCTGTCAGCACAGACAATCGATACTGGTGAAATTTTGAAGCGATACCCGCATTTGTCTGGACTGCCAATACAGCCATACAATAATGCAATGCCAACAATATTGATAGGTTCTAATAACTGGAAATTGGCCATCCCCTTAAAAATCCGAGAGGGCTCATGGCACCAGCCAATCGCATCCAAAACACGACTAGGATGGACGCTGCAAGGGAACAGCTCTACAAATGCCCTACAATTTCGAATCAACATTCACACATGCGCTTGCCAGCAAAAACGAACTTCAACGAACTTCATGATATGCTGAAAGACTATTTTAGCATTGAATCAGCTCGGCCAACTCAGCTGCTATCATCTGATGACAACAAAGCTATGGCAATACTCCATTAAACATGCAAAAAGGTCAACGAGAACTATGAGGTTGGATTGTTATGGCGCAACCAGAATATGCGACTCCCAGATAACTACGAACACGCATTTAATCGCCTGACGTGACTGCAAAGAAAATGCAATAAAAATACAACTTTAAAATCAACTATTCAAACACAAATCGATAATCTTGTCTCAAAAGGGTATGCTATAAAGCTATCGCCAACCGAACTAGAGCTGCATCATGATAAGACCTGGTACTTGCCGATATTCGTCGTCACAAGCCCAAACAAACCAGAGAAAATTCGACTTGTTTGGGACGCTGCGGCTAAATTCAATGGTATGTCGCTGAATGATTTTATGGTGTCCGGCCCAGACCTGCTAAATCCTCTAGTGGAAATATTATTAAAGTTTCGAGTAGGCAAAACAGCAATATGTGGCGATATCTCTGAAATGTTTCATAGAGTTAACGTCAGGGAGAAGGACATGCATGCACAGCGCTTCTTGTGGTACGACAAAGGAGATGAGCCGCATCAGCCAAGTGTTTATGTTATGCGTGCATTAACATTTGGCATAAGCTGTGCGCCTTGTATCGCACATTTCATACGCGATAAGAATGCGGAGCAATTCAAAGATGTACATCCCCGAGCAGTCGAAGCCATACAGAAGAACCACTACGTTGATGACTTCATTGACAGCGCCGAAGATGAAAAAAAGGCCACAGAGCTAGCTTTACGCGTTCGAGAAATTCATGCTGCAGCTGGATTCAAGATGCATAACTGGTCGTCTAATTCAGTGCAAGTTATGAAAGCACTACACAACGATGAACTGTCCGAGCTGATAATGAAAGATTGGGGCACTACTACCAAAATTTTAGGTATGTGTTGGGACGCCAATAATGACGAATTTAGGTATATTTGCAGATTTGCAAGACTTAAGCGAGATGTGTTAAGTGAATCAACAATACCGACCAAGCGCGAAACTCTCCAGGTCCTGATGTCCATTTTTGACCCCCTTGGTTTTGTGGCCTGCTATACCATAGGTCTCAAAATACTTCTTCAAGAGATATGGCTTTCCGGTATAAATTGGGACGAGCAGCTTACCGACATTTTGACCAAAAAATGGTGCAAATGGAAATTCACTATTCAACTCATAACGGCAGTCAGAATGCCACGATGCTACTCGCTAGTATTGCCAGTTGCCGACGAAGTCCAATTGCACACGTTTGTCGACGCCGGTGAGAACGCATACGCTGCGGTGTGCTATCTGCGGTTCAAGGAAAACAACAACATAACCATCACTCTAGTTGCCGCCAAAAGCAAGGTGGCACCACTTAAGCCACTGTCAGTTCCAAGGCTCGAGCTACAGGCAGCACTACTCGGTTCAAGGCTAGCAAAAACCATAACTCAAGTGGGTCGCATCAAAATAGATTCGCATTATTATTGGAGCGACGCAAAAACAGTTTTAAAGTGGCTGCAAATGGATCCGAAGAAATTTCAGCAATTTGTCATGCATCGTGTAGGTGAGATCCTCGAAGCTACAAACATAAAACAATGGCGATGGGTCCCCTCAAAGCAAAACCCAGCAGACCTTGCTACAAAGGTACCAGCAACATTAAGTGCGCAAATGTGGTTTGAAGGCCCAGAATTCTTGCAAGCTGACACAGATGAATGGCCCCATTGCAACGATTTAGGACCACTGGACGAATCCGAAAGTAAGCGCTATACATTAGTTATTGGCAACGTCCATAACATGTAACTTAACATTGAATACTTCTCTAATTGGAAGCGATTATATCGCGCGGTCGCAACCTTTGTTTTGTACTGCAAACGACTCCAGGAGAACACGAAGCCAAATGCAGCTAAACGCCAAGAAGTCGACAGCGATATGATCGAAATGGCTCAAAACTTTTTATTTAAATACGCACAGAAAAGCGAATATAACAACGAGCTATACAAATTGAAGCATGGTAAGCCAATTAAAAAATCGAGCAAGTTAATATCCCAAAATATATATTTAGATGCAAAAGACGTAATCCGATCCCGAGGAAGAGCCGAGTATCTCAACAATCACGAAGACGCTATTGTGCTGCCCAAAAATCATTACGTAACATTTTTGTTGGTTCGACACCACCATGAAAAATTTTATCACAAGTTTCACGAAACGGCACTCAACGATATAAGGAGTCGCTACTATATAGCTAGTCTGCGCGTTTTGTTTCGAAGAGTGCGTCGTGTATGTCAGTGGTGCAAAATAAATAACGCAGTACCACAGTTGCCACAAATGGCTCCATTATTAGCTGCAAGACTTTCAGCATTTGAACGCCCATTTACTTTCGTAGGCGTGGATTACTTCGGGCCGATCTATGTAGCTGTGGGAAGAAGACGCGAAAAGAGGTGGGGTGTTATTTTCACCTGTTTAACGCTTCGAGCCGTACATATGGAGGTGGCCCATAGTTTGGATACAAGCTCATGTATCATGGCCATTAGAAATTTCATCTCGAGACGGGGCACATCAAAGGAGATTTATTCCGATAACGGCACAAATTTTAAAGCCGCTGAGAAGATATTATGCATTATCAACAATTCAAGCCACCTTTGACCAAATCAAATGGAAATTTAACCCACCAGCTGCGCCAGACATGGGAGGCGTTTGGGAGAGGTTGGTTAGGTTAACCAAAACCGTTCTATACAGCTTATGCCCATCTATGAAGTTCAGCGACGAGAGCTTGAAAAGCGCTTTATGCGAAGCAGAGTTTACAATTAATTGTCGCCCATTGACATTCGTATCTATTGAATGTAGCGATGATGAAGCACTCACGCCTAACCACTTGCTGATCGGCTCGTCAGATGGCTTTAAACCAATCGCAAACGAAAACATAGATCTCCGACAGCGCTGGTATAAAACGCAGGAATTTGCCGAACAGTTTTGGAAAAGATGGCTTAAGGAGTATGTACCCATTATATCGCGCCAAAGTAAATGGTTCACAAAGCAGCAGCCTATTAAAGTTGGTGATGTAGTCGTCATTGTAGATCCCGATCTCCCAAGAAATTCGTGGCCTAAAGGTATGGTGATCGACACGGTAATTGCAAAAGACGTCAGATAAGAAGAGCTACAGTCAAAACAAAAAACAGCATACTGGAACGACCAGTGGCAAAGTTGGCAGCATTGGATGTACACAGCGACTCAGACAGTAAACTCAACTCATCGAACTCGTTTACGGAGGAGGGAACTGTTTCCGTAAACATCAAGTAGGACTTACAAGTGTAAATCTTTACCACAACTTTTTTATTCTTTTGTATAACATCATACCATTATTTTACTTTATTGCTTTATATACAAATTTACAACAACAATTTATGTATACCAAACCAATAACGGTCAGTTGCTAAAAATCACGTAGACATCGTTTTACTTTGGCAGAAGTTAGTCAGCAACAGCCCGCTAAAATACAATTAATTTTTAAGTGCTTCGCACTTCAAATCAAAATAAGAATAATGTGAATAAACTTTAAATAATTTTGAACATTTGTATCGAGTGTTTTCTTTGAAGACTTAAACATAAATCGTGAGATTGTGAGCGCTCTAAAAAGTTGTCAACAAGGGCAAAGTTGTGATTGCTGATGCAACAGCTATGTTTAGTTATGTTTTGCATTATCACTATTTTTTTGACATGTTCCAGCCACCTATATACGTTGCTTGCGCTGCCAAGCTATACGAGGCTAATTGGACCACAAGAGCAATTTTTTATAGTACGAAATAAAAAAGGAGGAGAAAAAGTAATGAAATTTATTAAATGCCAAAAATTGAATGCCATTCACTTCACTGCCGTCTGACTGGCCATCATTCAAAATGTGGAAGAGAGTAGAAATAGTTCATCGAATGCCGTTCGAACGATCATCGTCTGACCTCAGCCCAACTCACACGGTGATTGTCAATCAAACAATCTACTAGTTTTGCTGTTGCTTTCAATGAGAATCTGTCAAAAGCACGGAGATCGGGAGCGGATGAACACAGATTGCCGCAATCATGGTAGAAGAATACAGGTAGATGCAGCGTTGATTGTGCTCTCTTCTTCGTTACTGCTGGTATTGTCAATGGCACTCCCTGCTTGCAGTTAATATTTAATTTTCCATGTTGTTTGCCTTGAAGCAATTTTTTATTGCTTAAATATCTATTAAACTCTCGTTTACATGCAGGGTTAACTACGAGTAAACCCAAAGTTAACTCTTGTAACTACGAGTAAGCCCAAAGTTAACTCTGCATGTAAACACAGTAAATGTGAAAGTATCCGGGAAAGTATTTAAAGCATATTCGGGAATGTGTTAAATTATACAGTCAGTTACGTGGAAGTCCCATTTCGATCTTTCTGGATACAATCACGACCATTATTAAAAAAGAAAGCGGTCGAGCTGTAGACAAATTAACATTACAACAAATTTTATATCAAAGGCTGTGATAAGAACCTCGTGTTCACGGCAGCCTTTTGCGAGGAATTAATTCTATTCGGGATAGAGTAACATTTTAAGAAGAAGAAGAAGAAGAAGAAGAAGAAGAAGAAGAAGAAGAAGAAGAAGAAGAAGAAGATTTGTAAGAGCGTTTGAAAAATTTATTGAATGCCAATCAAACAATCCCGTGTGAGTTGGCCATAAGTGAACAAACATATTGTGAATAATTTTTGAAAAATATCGGATCATCGGATTCAAGTCAGAAAATAGTAACAAGTCCGATATATCGAACCGCTTCACAAGACTGACTGTCTACAACGCTGAAAAAAGTGTAGAGAAATCTTTTTTGTTAAAATTATAGTATTAAATAGGAATGTTTTATTTATTCTGGAGTTATTAGCATGGATTACTCTGTAAGATTAATGTTCTTATTACTATTTCTTCCTTGAATAATTTAAATAATTCTGCTTTAGCCCTTGCCGACTATTGTTCCAGCAAACCCATTTGATGCAGAAGCAGACAGTGTAGCCTTGCGTGCTGCCATGAAGGGTTTCGGCACTGATGAGCAGGCCATCATAGATATCATAACAGCACGTTCCAACGCTCAGCGGCAGTTGATTAAGGAACAATTTCTTCGAGAGTACGGACGTGATCTGATTGAAGATCTGAAAAGTGAATTAGGCGGAAAATTCGAAGATGTCCTCAAAGCTTTAATGTTGCCGCCAGTTGAGTATCTATGCAAGGAGCTCAACAAAGCTATGTCTGGTATGGGTACTAATGAGAGTACCTTAGTGGAAATCCTCTGCACCAAGACTAACGAGGAGATGGCACATATAGTCACCGCTTACGAAAACAAGTACAATAGGCCTTTGGCAGAGCACATGTGCAGTGAAACATCGAGTCACTTTCGTCGTCTTCTGACGCTTATTGTCACTGGCGTACGTGATGCTCAAGGCACAGTTGATGCAAATTTAGCAAAGGAGCAAGCTGAATCATTATACTCTGCCGGTGAGGCAAAACTGGGCACCGATGAGGAAGTATTTAATAGAGTTCTAGCCCATGGTAGCTTTGCCCAGCTGCGTTTAGTGTTTGAAGAGTATAAAGAACTAACAGGCCAAACAATTGAACAGTCCATCAAGCACGAGATGAGTGGGGAATTACACGATGCAATGATGGCTATTGGTAAGTTGAGAATTTTAAGAAAAAATATACATATTTGCATAATGATTATTGCAGTTGAGTGCGTCCAGTCGCCACCAGCATTCTTTGCACAGCGCTTGTTTAAGGCTATGAATGGGGCCGGCACGGACGACACCACGCTCATCAGAATAATTGTCAGTCGATCTGAAATAGATTTGGGTAATATTAAAATTGAGTTTGAGCGCTTGTTTAATCGCACTTTAGTCAGTGCGGTCAAGGTAAATCAAAGTTTTATTAAGAAAAAACAAAATATTTTTACACTAATTACATCGCTTTATATTTCAGTCTGAAACATCGGGTGACTACAAGCGTGCTCTCTGTGCTGTTATTGGTGGTGCGCAATACAATTAACTGCAGCAGCCTTTATGAATCTCACATAAAATGTCTAGATGCCTTTAGTTTATGACGTACAAAGTAGGATTCACGTTGTTTATAGAGTACATATGTTATCATATCAAGTGGCTTGTTGACACATTGTATGTTGTTTTTGTTAATTTATAGAAAAATTATGATATAAATATTACATTTATGCTGGTTTGGTATTTTATTTGCCCTTTTTTAATTTGAAAAGTTCCAACTAGTACATTTTATATTCTTTTATACTGCCCAAGCAATAAGTTCTGATTACAAATAAAAACAACCGCAGACTATCTGGACTACAACTTTGTTAAGCATAAGTGGAGAGCATGATGTTCTTATTGCAAAATATATCATGGTTGTTGGACTGTTTCAGAATTGCTTCTATTTAAGTACTTAAAAACAAATTCATTCGTAGTCAGATAAAAATCATGACGAAAAGTCATGATTTGTATATTCAAACCAACTATCGGGGTATATTGCCTGGCATGGATTTGTCCCTGAGCAGTGCGGTTAAAACTTTAAAACACAGTTTTTTTTTAGATAAAGCTTAGTATGCTATAGGGCACATAATTCTACACGCGAAATTTTGGTGTAGTCAACATTTTTTTGTGTGGAGAAAAAGCACTTAATATACTAAATAAATTTGTTTAATAACAAATTCAACACTAACACATACTGCTTTTTTTATTGTTGAATGTCAAAATTCCGCGGCAATTAAACGTACGGGGATATAAATGAAAGCGAAATCCTGACATCTTAACTCTCCACACATGGTTGTGAACTTGGGTACACTGAACAAATTTTTTCCGTTAACAGCGTACTACCTAGCGAAAAAATTCCGCTGCCTGTCCGCTGTCAAAAAGCTCAATGTACTTCTTATGGGAATTTTGTTTCCGTTTTTACAGCATAAGCGCGCAATTTTTAAAATAACCTAGTGCAAATTAGTTTTTAAAAAATTTTGGGTTTGAAAGAACAATTTAATTAAAAAATTAAATTAAAAAGAACTAATAGATTGCATCAGATTTACAGCATCAGATGAAAAGATAAAAAAAAAAAAAAAATTGACAAATTCAATTATTGAAATGTAATTTAATTTTAAAAAAAGTAATTTAATCTGTATATTTAATTGTTGCAATACACAGATCACCAAGTAGCTCTGAAAGAGAGTTCTGCAATTTCTTTCAAGAAAATATAGAGATTTTTACAGAATCAGGAAAAGATATAATTATAACTGGTGATTTTAATATAGACTGGAAAAAAACGGGAGTGTAGAAACGTAAACTTGAAAATATTCTTAACGATAACTATCTTAATCAAAAAGTAACTGAATATACAAGAGTAACAGAAAATACAAAGACTTTAATAGATTACTGTATTAGTAATATGCATAATCTATCAGTTAGTTAATCATAAAAATAAAAGTCAATAACAACACAAATTCATGGCTTAACAGTAGGCTACGATATCTAAAATGAAAAAAAAAATCGAGTACTACCAAATTGCAAGATTAACGAATATAAGGGACAATTGGGAGAAATATAAGGACATTAGAAACCAATACAAAGTTCAAATAACCAAAGCTAAAAATAGAAACATTATAAATAGAAAAGATCGAACAAACGGACAAAAGCAAATGTGGAAAGAAATTAAAAGGTATGTGCTAAAACAAAGAAAAAATGCTATTGAAGCCGTAATTTTGAATGGAGTGGAATACTCAAATGAGACTCAATTAGCAATGAACACTTTATAGTGTTCAAGACATAAGAAACTCAATAGAAAATGTACCATATATAAACTATTTAGATAATGTATCACACATATTTAAATTCCGAGGGATAAATGCGAGTGAGTTAAAGAGTATATGTCAATCATTAAAGAACAAATTCGATTTTGATAGAGTAAGCCCAAAAATTATCATAGACAATTGGCTGATAGTCGCCCCGACGCTGGTTTCAATTGTGAACGAATCACTAAGAAGCGGAATTTTTCCAAGTAGCTTTAAGGATACGATGGTAACTCCAATTGAAAAAGTGTTTAAGACACATAGATGTGAAGAATTCCGACCAATAAATTCCTTAAAAACATTAGAAATAGTTTTAGAAAAAGTTGTGAAAATTCAGTTAGAAGAGTATATGGAGAACAATAACATATTTGTGAACCAACAATCCGGGTTTAGAAAAAAATATTCATGTGAAACCGCAATTATTTATGTTGTGAGTGAGTGGAAGAGCGTGGAAAAGAAACACAAAATTATGGCAGTATTTCTCGATTTTAAACGTGATTTCGAAACAATAGATCGCGACATCTTAATACAAAAATTATATAAATACGGAATAAAAAATACGGAACTTAATTAAGCACAAAGAAGATAGCGAACTAAACTAAAGAACAGTGTGTCTGAATTTTTGGATGTGGAAATCGGAGTTCCACAGGGTTCAATTCTTGGTGCTTTACTTTTTATTATTGATATAAAAAAAGTTATAAGAAATAGTAAAATTATTCTTTATGCGGATGATACGTTAATTTATACCGAAGGAAATACTGCAGAATAGTGTAAAATGAAGTTATTAGAAGATATTGAACTGATATTGAAATGAATAAATTAAAGTTATATAAAAAAAAGACAAAATTCATGGAGCTAAATATGAACAGTGAAGGAAATTTTGAAATTAACGGGGAAATAATAGGGGAATAGGGGAAATTAACGGGTAAATAATAGAAAAGTAGATAGTATCAAATACCTGGGAGTGATTATAGATAAAGAACTTAAATTCGACAAACATATAGATTACGTGTGTAAAAAAATAGGAGAAAAAATTGGTTTCTTTAAGAGAATAAGAAAAAAAAAGTGTCAATGCTAACTGCTGTGAAAATATATAACACTATTATTAAACCGCATTTTGAATACTGCTCGACTATTATTTACTCATGTTGTAACCAAACACTAACTAATAGATTACAAAAATTACAAAACAAAGCAATGAGAAGTATTCTTCAATGTAACATATACACGCCGATACAATACATGCTAGAGGCGTTAAAATGGTTAAATGTGCAACAGAGACTCGAATTAAACACTCTTATAACCGTGTATCAGGCTATTAAAGGACGAGTCCCAAGCTACATAACAGACAATATAACTTTTGTGAGAGATGCACAACCATACGAACTAAGAAATACAAACGACTTCAGACTACAGCAACACAACACATCAGCAGCTCAAAATAATTTCTTTTTTAAAGGGCTCAGATTATATAACATGCTTCCAGAGGATTTTAAAGAAGAGCAAAATCTTAAAAGATTTAGAAAAAAGTGCATAGAATTTGTTAGGAGACTTTAAAATATAAAAATGTTAATAATAAATAAATGTAATAAATATGTCACGATAAATACTTATGTATGCGCATGTATAATAATATATTTATGTAAACTAAAGTATTTAAAATACTAATAAATGAAATCAATCAATCAAATTATTAAAACTAGAGTGGTATAAATGTTCCATATTAAATATTATTTTTTCACTATTAACTGTTCACACATGGCAATATATTTATGTAAACTAAAGTATTTAAAATACTAATAAATGAAATCAATCAATCAAAATTATTAAAACTAGAGTGGTATAAATGTTCCATATTAAATATGTATTATTTTTTTCACTATTAACTGTTCACACATGGCAGTGTGTTAATAAGCACTATCATTGCTGAATTTCTTATTAATAAGGACGCTATAAAGTGAAGATTGTCAATTTGCTTATTGTTACGAAGCTACGTTTAATAAAAAAAAAAAAAAAAATTGAATATGTTTCAGAAAAGTTAACTGTGGAGTTGTGTTGCTTTTTGAAAAAAATACCGTAACAAAAGTCTTCAAATCATACGTCAGAATTGTTGGTTTAAAATTTCTTAAAATACAAAATTCATACAATCAAAAATTCTCCCTCATGCTACTTTAACACGGGGTGATGTGAGTTGAAGTTATCAAATTTTCGTAATAATTTGCTTAAAAGTTTAATTTTGGAAAGTTAAAAAAAAGGACCAAACAAAATGTAATTTTTCTTATAGTAAAAAATGGTAAATATCTTAGCTTTTAAACAAAGGTAAATTGGTAAAAATCGTATTATTGATTTCTTAGTTTACGCAAAATACTGAAGAACGAATTTCTTGTTTTTTCGAAAAAATAAATTTTTAGCCGAAAACCCTTTAAGCGTTTTGCACGACCATTTACTGTTTGTTAATATTAAAGTGTTATATACGTCAAAAATTTCATGTTTTTAAGGACAAGTTTAAATTTTATAAAGGGAGAATAAAAAAAAAGCCAAAAAAAATTGGTAACGTAGTTTATGAACGAGCGCTTACTAGAGATACAGTGTATAGTGGATAAGATAAATTTTGTAGTAAAATCTATGTGTTTCTCATCCATGCACGCAGTAGAAATGATGAAAGAAATGCTGGTAAGAGAATGAAACACAAAATTTCATTTTAATATCTCAAAAACTGAGACATCTCAAAGCAAAAACCGTTGTTTTGTGTGATTTGTTTTAGAGTCTCACATTTGATTATTGAAAGGAAATTAAAATTGGTTTTTAATCAACTTGGTCAACCATTTTCGTAAAGTTAAATTAAGCGTACGGCACAAATTTATTGCAGATTATACATTAACATTTCATAGACAACTAAAGACTTCGAATATACTTCAATACGGCCGCGGGGCTGCTACTCTGTACTCTGCCAAAACTCCATTCCTTACTAGTTTTGATTGTTTTTATGGAATTTTTTAACTCCAAAAAGCTTCCCTTGGCTACGGGTCTGATTATGGAGTCTTATCACGGAGATTGAAAATCTTAATCCCGGGATCCCAGGATTATTTCGGGATCGAAAAAATTACAAAGTGTAAAACATTCAAAACATTTTTAATATAATGTTTTTTATCTTTATATTGAAATTAAGAAATGAAGTTCAATTCATTTATAAAGCAAACATAAATTAACATATTGGAATAAAATGCATTAATTAATCATAAAATTATTGACAAACGTTTTACTAATTGAACAGAAAGTAATCATATTAATTGCAGGGCTATCATATTAATTAAGGTACTACTACAAAAATGATCAACATTATTAAATTTGGAACACCATTTTAATTTGTAATCGTGTTCAGAGATAATAAAAGTTAAAAATGACATTTTCAAAAGAAAATTTTTTATATTTTTAATTATTTATATTTGTAAATTTCATAAGTTTTATGTTAAGTGTCTTAAAACTCTAATAATTATCCAATTATTAATAGTAATATTTTTCGTGCTCTAGGTCTATGTTGCTTTCTGAAGAAACCAACCAACAACAACAAAAATAATACCCTGTATAGAGTAGTAATCACACAGCAGACTAGACAGACTGTTTCGTTGGCCATTACACCAACTTATCACTAGTTTTGCGTGATTCTCGCTTTGATCAACGAAGCTGTTTATGTTCTATTTATTTCGTCAATGTACGAGTAAACTATTTCGAAATACATACACATAGTGCAAATGACATAAAGCAGCTAAAAGTTTTTCTAATTTTTGATGAATTCTTATTTAGTGAAAAGTTTGATCTTTTTTCGAACATAGATCAAAGTTTTTAACTACTCAAGGGTATGATGTGCTAGTGGTTGTTCTTCTATTTTCACAGTAATCTTAATAATTGAAAAATTACTAGAGTTATAAAATACATAAAACAATTTTTAATTATTTATAAAGTATTACCTTTAGCTGATCAATGTTTCATCTAACTACTATAATACTACTATAATAACTTATATAATCCGCTGATGAGAAGCACCGTTGGGAAGTAGTTGTTAGAAACTCGTAAGCAATCTGTAAATTTCGAGTACGATTGCCTTCACCACAAAACAGATTAATTTCCTGAGTCAGAATATCTGACAATTTTGAAAGTACTGGTGTCGCAGGTTTTTCTAAATCTTTCAAACACTCATCGTCTTTACAATCTATAGATACTTCTTAGCCAGGAAAGAGTCTCTTCACTTTTAAGCCACTATAAAGGTTTTTCTTATTCTATTTTAAATGTGGCTATGTTGCAGCTGTACGGTTCATCGAATTCGGTTAACTTCAATTCAGCAGTTGTAAGGAAGTTCAGTACGGCAGGATATATTGTTCTTCGTTGCTTGATCTTTTAAGCAGTGAAGCTTAAAAGGGTAGAATTCAAAAATGATTTATGCTATCTAGCTCTTGTCACATAAGCTGCGCAGCTTTGTTAGTTTGGTTCAAATTTATTTTTTTTTTATATGTGAAAATTCCGGGATCCAGAAAAGAAAATCCCGGGATTTAAAGGGACTTAAATGACTTCCTTAGGTCTGATGCAGCGAACTGTTAGCGGAATTACAATGCGGCAGTGCCAGTGTCACAGTGACAAACAGTGTGTTTCGATGGTGACACTTACATAAGAGCAGTGTCACTAAGATGTACTGCCCCGCTTAGCTCTATTTCTAAATTCACTGCTACTCCCGCAGTGCTACAAAACAAATAAATGAAAATAATTGAGGGATAATTAGAAATAATAAAATTTTGTATGATGATATGCACTTATGATATGACAACGTCATGATAAACGTAAACACTGCCTCTGCTTAATTGTAAGTTTTAAGTAGTAAATACGAAACAGCTGATCACTGCCACTGCTACTGATACTGCCGCTTATCTCTTAAACCTGAATTTATACCTCTTCATCCCAAAACGTAAGTAGACGCTTATTTCTTTTTTTCAGTTGCTTAAATGGATGTCTTCTTTTTTGACAGTGTATTCAAAATGTTATCCACTAAATCATTTTCTAGCAAGTGTTGCTGCTACTCGACTTCATCTGCAGTCTTCTGCGTTTTATCGAAAATTACAATTAAAATGCAATTTGAACAAAAGTGCAAAATTTGCATTTGTTGTTGCATTAAATACGTTAACACATATACATTTACGCGTAGGCTTGAGTGGGAGTGCGTGCATCTGTATTTGCATACGACACGAAGTGTTCTTCAGTTGCGCAACTCCAGCTATCGCTGCTGATTTCGCTAATTTATTGCTTATTACTTGCGTGCCTACACCCAAACTAAAAACAAAAATAAGGATAAGATAAGGAAAAACCTTGAGTAACTTTGAATCGATACCAGTAATAATGAGGACTTAACTGTAGTTTTTGGGAAACTACCACCTTAACCCTTTCAGTCACAAAGATCGCAGCGTTGAGATACAAATTTGAAACTTTGCAAATAAGCTTATTTGAAGCCACTTGAATATGAAGCCGATCAAAAATTTCAGATTAAAGATTACATCTCAGACAAAACCCAAATCCAATATAAAACTAGTAAGGAATGGAGCTTCGGTAGGGTACCGAAGCTAAAATATCTCCCCGCGGCCGAATTAAAGTATATTCGAAGTATTTAGACGTCTGGAAAATTTTTATGAATAATCTGCAAAAATATTTGTGTCATACGCTTAATTTAATTTTACCCTTAGCTGCCACATAGATTAATTTGTAAACAATGTAAAATGCCGCACCCACTTTTCTAGTATAAAGACTCCACATTTTACCGAAGAATATATGTATGGGTTGGATAAACGACGTGGGCGGAACTTGGGTACATACAGACACGATGTCATTCAGTTTTATATATTTTTACGAAAGTTTTTAAATTTTGATGACGTCACTTTGTATTGAAGGTAAGTGCGGTTTTCATCCGATTTTGCCAAATATCAAAGAGTGGCTTATGCTAAATATCAAAGTTTGTATGCAAAATTTCAAGACATTTCTGTATTTTTTGCAGATTTTTAAGCGATTTAACGTTTTCAATGAAGCCACTTTGTATGGGAGGTAGGTGTGGTTTTCATCCGATTTGGCCCAAAATCATAGTGATAGTCAATATTATATATAAAAGCCTATGTGCAAAATTCCAAGACATTTTTTCAATTTGAGCAGATTTTGAAGGGATTTTACGGTTAATATAAAGCTACTTTGTATGGGAGGTAGGCATGGTTTTTATCCGAGTTTTCCAAATTTCATTGTCAGGATTTATATAGAAGACCAAAGCTTATATGCTTAATTTCAAGACATTTTATTAATGTTAGTGGATTTTGAAGAGGTTTTCATCCTATTTCATCCTATTTGGCGTGGTTTTCATCCGATTTGGCCCATTTTCGAACTTAATCTTCCTTTTTTAAAAATAAACTTATCTTTTAAATTTAATCGCAATAGCTTTAAATTTACGGCTGTAATCGTGTCGACAGACGGACACACGGAAATCGACTCAGGAGGTGATGCTGATCAAAAATATATACATTTTTCTAAACAAACGAAATGACAAAGTTAATATACCCCTCACGCAGTACGCGTTGGGGTATAATAACATATATAAACAATTATTGTGATTCTCCACAAAAATTTTTTGTGAAAATACATATTGTTGTTTGGAAAAATTAGGGAAAATTAGTTATTGGGAAAAATAGTCTATCTTTGCGAGATATTATCAAATTTGTAAAATATGCGTTTTTAAAAAAGTGTTTTCACTTTATATTTGTATTTAACGTGTGTTTTAAAATACATAGTTAATGACAATCGAGTGCCAAGGATTTTAAAAATAATTTTAAACTAAATTTAAATTTAATTTTAAATAATTTTGTGTTGTCAAACGCGTTAACACCTTGTAACTGAGAATTACAGGATGCGAAAAAACTTAACAACTATGCTAAGATAACAACAACTATAATAAAAATTCTGAAATAATTTAAATTATTATATAACGCAGGCAACTTTATTTTTTTCATCAACAAATAATAAGGATATTCGGGCTATACGTATTGTGTGGTAAACTCTTAGCAACTTTTTAAGAAAGTTCTAGGAGAAAATGAAAAAAAAAAATGATAATTACATTCTTAGGGGCGGCAGGAAATTTAAAATATTTCGAAAATAAATGGATTTGATTCGAATTTATTATACATTTATAATATAAATGTATTTATAATTAATTTTCGAAAAAATGTCAGTTATTAAGTGTCAATGTATGGTTATCGATATATTTTAATCTAGAACTACGAAACCATTTTTTTACTTGTAAGCTAAAAAGATTTACTAAGCTAAGAAAAATTACAAACAGTGCTGTCGATTTGATCATCATGATAAATGAATTTATGTACAAACTGCTTGAATCAATAATATTTAAAAGTTTCTCTAAGATAATATGATTAAATAAAACGTTTTTAAAAACTTTTCATTTTTGGGTCGTAGACTTTTTCTTAAGTAGCATGCTTCAGGCATGCTACTGTTCGATGAGCATAAATATACTTGCAGCAAAAATAATAATTAATTTTATATATAAAAATATTTTATGATGTTTACTTCAGGTAAAAATTGAAAAAAAAGAAAGCATACAATTATTTTATTTGCTCACAAGTTTGCAGAAAATACCTTAAAATTAAATTTTAATATTAGTTAAGTAAAATTTTAGTTGTAACAAATATATTTAAAATTTTCTTATTAACGGAGACAAATGTATCAAAGAAAATAAAAAAAATTTAAATATATGTGTGTGCTTTTTGTGTCGCCAAAAAAACATTATATCTTAACAAATTTTTGCAGAATGGTAAAGTGACAGTGTTTTGTTTACAACAACTTTTTTCTTGTCTTCGATTTTTACGATGGAGGAAAAAATTGAGCAACGAGTTTGTATCAAATTTTGTGTGAAAATTGGTTTCAACTGCACCGATACGCGTAAGATGTTGGTGAAATGTCACGGTGACTCTGCTCTATCGTATCAGAAGGCAAACAAGTGGTTTAACCGATTTGTAAGTGGCCAAGACGAATTAGAAGACGACCCTCGTAGCGGGCGGCCATCGTGTTCGACTACCGAAGAAAACGTTAAAAAAATCAGAGAAATGTTGGTCACAAATCGCAAAATGACGATCAAAGAGATAGCAGAGGACGTCGGCATTTCAATTGGATCCCTTCAGAACATGTTGAAGAATGAATTGGGCTTGGGACGTGTCGCTGCGAAGTTGGTATTGAAAGAACTCAATTTCATGCAAAGGAGAGACCGAGTTGCTATCGCGAACGACATGCTGGAAATGGTCGAAAACGACGAATCATTCATCGAATCCATCATTACTGGTGATGAGACATGGGTATACGAGTATGACACAATTCACAGGCTTTTTTTCGAATCGGACAGTTAAGTCCGATTCACAGTGTGAATGAACCTTTCTTTTTGGACAAGGTGGTATATATTTATTGCTCCATCTATGAAGTAATATATTTTAATTAATTAATTTTGTTAATTTAAATATATATATAAAGTATGTATATACATTTATTTGAAGAAATATAGAAGTAATTGGAAATAACGCAGCCAATATACCAAGATAGCATTGCATCAACTCCGTCATAGAAAATATTTTGATACATATTTTAGGGCGGAGCATTTTTTTTTTTCGTACAAAGTCTATGCCATACTCGAATTCTATGCTAAATTTTAAGCAAAAATGCTGAACAAACTATAACTCCCCAATTTTTTAAAGAAAAAACAGTTCGTGATCGAAATTAAATTTTTATTTACAAAAATTTGTATTTATTTATATTTAAAAAAAAAATTTCCAAAAATTAAGAAAATTAGAAACACTCACTTGAGGACATGATTTAAGAACCCAGGTAGACTTATTAGAATAACAGCAAAAATTTTTATCCATATAATGTCAAAATACAGTATTGCCATATCTCTGAAAAAAAAATCCCGTCTATACTGAAGCTAAGTAGGATTTCTGAAATCATTCTTCGAAAGCAAACACACGATATGTATAAACAACTAAAGGTCTGCAGAGAACCATCCATTCTACTTGTACAAACAGATAAAACAAGTAAGAACCTGATATTATTGGTACAAATACTACAAGCAGTAGAGCTTATCTTAGCTTACATGTTTTGGATTAAGCAGAAAGCGTATTATCTCTTCCTCTGGGCCATTGTAGCAGGGCTGTAGCTAGAGAAATTTTGCTTCTAGAACTAACAAATTTTTTTCAAAACTAGAAAACGTTAAAATAATTATAAAAATTAAAAACTATTAGGGAAGGTTTTGAGTTAAATTTTTTTCTAAAATTATTTTAAGGGGTTAATTTGGGTAATTTTAATATTATAAAAAAAAAATTTTTTTTCTATAAATAAGTTCGACGATATTTTTTGCTTCAAATAGAGAAATTATTGATAAATATACTTTCCCGAACGTCGACAAAATTATTTTTATGATTTTCGATGAGCTTAATAGACATAATTTTTGTTGAATGATCACAAAAATATTTAAAAAAATTTAGTTCAAAACCCCAAAATTAGTATTTTCTAATTTTGAAAAAAGTTGTTAGCCCTGCGACCAATATTTCGCTAGCTACTGCCCTGCATTGTAGTATAAGCTTTTTTTTCTCTTTACCGGCTTCACTAAGCAACTGTTTTAACTCTTTTTTAATTGGATATATTCATTCAAAATAGATGTTCCAGATAGTTCTCTTTGTGTTAATATCGTGCTTTTACTTTTTCTATGCTACTAAAAAAGTTCATTTTTTTTTATGAAATAATTTAAAAACTTGAATGCATCGCACTTATATAAAGTGCTTCTTTTATTGTTTTATTGAAATATTCCCTGTTTAGTCTAAAAGTTCTTGACGTCACATATCCAGATATTCCAAATAGTGATAACAATATTACCGATAATCTGTTTGTTGCGTATGTTCTCAAACTGGTATTCTTGATGCACGATAATTTTACTCTCTGATACATGTTCTATCGTTATCAAAGATAACAAGATAGGAAACTTAAAAAACATAACCTCAAAGAAGGTTCGCATGTATTTGTGAACTGAAAAATGCAACCCTGGACGCCACTCTTGTTCTTCATCGGCCGCAAACTCTAAAAGAAATCACTTTGCAACCCCTTAAAATAATGCATATCATCTGTTTTTTATTGCATAAATATTTAAGTTGGGCTGCAATAACAAGTTTGCAACCTAAACTAATCATTGCATCCCCTTATTTTGGTTAATATATGCTTTTAAAGTTTGCAAACAGACTTTGTTTCTGTTGTATTTCTTCAATTTCTTCAGTTGTATTTGTCAATATTTTTGAAAAATTTAATTTTCACAAACCCACGTCAGTTTACACAAACCCCCGCTATTCGAGGTGAGATAAGAAAAAAGAACGCTCCTCTTCTTTTTCTGCTGAAACTTCGTTTTCAAACAAGAAAAATAGTGCATGGATTGAGTAAATTAATGTTTTAATCTTTAAGTTGTGTTACAGGAATCTGTTTAACACCCAAATAATTACATGCATGGTCTTATTTTGCTTTTTATCGCCAAACAAAATTTGCATATTTTCACATAATAAATTGATTTTTATTTTCACCACTACCGATTTGTGAAAGCTTCATGCCATCAGAGTTGCCAGCTCTGATTGTTTTCTTAAGAATTCTCTTGGATGGCATAAATATTGCGCTGGTACGAAATGGCATATGTTTATCTCTAAGCTTTATAAAATTGCATTGATCATGTATTTGCGTAAAATATAAAGTTGGATTTAATGGAACTACTTTAATCTGTGGATATTATTTCTACATTAAAATGCATATTTAGAGGAAGTAGAAGCAGTGTTCGTATTTGCTCTCAAAAAGTTTCATGAATATGGGGTAATTTTAAGTTTCAAAAAACCTGCTCATATTCATTTTTGTGAAGAGCTGACTACATTCTTTTGTTATGAACTGTAGAAGTAACCGCATAATCACAAAATGCTTTGGTATTGTATTTTTATTGCCACGATACTTAACATACATACACACAAACAATTTAAGTCATTTCAATGCCTTGAAGTGAGGGTTAGGAAAACTCTCAAGTGAAGAGCATGATTACTTCCTCCTCATCAATATTATCCAATTCACGAACAGCTCACTTTGCTTTCTTCATTCGTGAAGAAAAAAACATGAACGCTCTTTCATTATCTGTTTAGAGTGATTCATTTCTCTTTAACAGTTTTCGTTCATATATTGCGCTCCTCAAAAAAACTGACTTGAAGAGCGCTCTCTGCATTTCATTCATTTAATGTTTTTCGTTCGCAAGTTTTGGCAATTCCAAATTCAATTTATTACAATTTTTTCACTAGCTCAAAACAGGTCCTTAATAGAAAAAAAAATTAACAAAATACATTCATAGCTACCCGGGGTGCACTATAGATGGATAAAATGTATGACCAGGTCCTATTATTTTTTCACCACCAATATTTCTTTTCAATGTACCCACCTTTCTCTGTCACCCTCTTGGGGGTCCTCCTACAAAAACACAAAAAAGATAAATGTCGAAAATGGTTTATATCGTCCGTAACTGGACCCCTAGACGGGTCAAATGTATTAACTCGTCCTATTATTTTTTGGTCCACAATATTTCTTTTGAACATACCTAACCCCTATCTGCCACCCTTCTCTGGGTCCCAATGCGAAAACACAAAAAGTGTCGATTAGTATTCATATCTCTCCCGAATTGGCCCCTAGAGTAGTGAAATGTATGAGCTGGTCCAATTATTTTTTGCCCCTCAACATTTCTTCTGAACACACCCACACCCCATCTGCCACCAATTATGTGCTTATAGATCAACAAAAATTTTGCATCAAGTAAAAACGATCGATTTAAAAATTCACGAGCGATAATAAATTCAGCACATCGCACATAGTGGCCGCTTGTACGGGAGGCTTGGTCAAAACTGATTTTTTAAAAAATACGATATTTAAAAAAATTATTGTGCATTTGTAATAAGGAGGATATTACTAAACGGATCAGATTTTCCGTTTAGTAAATACAGTGTTTGCAACTTACCCCTTTTTGGATATTTGAAGTCTATTTTTATGCAGTGCAAAAATTAAGAAACTTCAAAAGTATCTATTTTTAGTTAAGGAATGTGCTATTGGAAATTTTTTACTTTTTACTAAAAAATACAGTTTTATCATTATATTAAATTTTATTTATATAGATTTTACATTTCTGCTTGGGTTTTAAAAGTACAAAAGCAAGAAGACTTTTAAATTTCCTAAAAAAAAATTTTAAAGCATTTTTTTTTTAATTTGCGCAAAGCGCAAGTTTAGTTTTTATATGATTAGTTAAATATGGTTTATTGTGTAGTGGCTTTGTGTATGCGATGTATTTGGTGTCAGGGCACCACTTGAAAAACAATTTAAGAATTTTAATTTAATTTTTTCACATAATGTTTCATAATAACTGCTTCAAAATAAAGAATAGCAAAGCTTATCTGAAAAATATAAAATTTTTTAAATTATTATGTGGAAAAAAAATTTTAAAAAAACTATTAAAAATAAAAATGGAAATAGTAGCGACATAGTTTAAACTCAATTTAGGCAAAAAAGAAACACATCACATGATAGTTTAAGTCAACTTATACGAATGCTAAAATATCTAGTTAAGCGGAGTTTAAACGTCCAATTTTGGTGAGATAAGCTCGGTTTAATTTGACTCGAACTCAAAAACTGACCCTAAGTATTTTATTGTATAATTTTTAGATGAAATATAATATGGCTTAGTCAGCAAACCTTTTAACTGCAATTTCCAACATTACGTTCTTCATTTCTGGATTTTACGGGAATAACTGTTTCATATATAAATATATTCCGAACACTATTTTGTCTCATAGAAAATAAGAACATATGAGCAATAATGGATATGTACTTTTGCAAGTTATAACAAAATATATTATTCTACGTGATTTTATAATTTTCAGCATGTTTTTTGACGTCCCGTAGACCCAATTTATCTTCTATGATCATCGTTGAGGATTAATAAAAGATATCTATGTGTAGCTAATAACAACCAATCCAAACATTATAATTTAGTGGCTAAACAGACCACTATAACACCTCATCGATTTCTTAAGTTGTTTTTTTTTTTCATATTAAAAGCTAGCCTGAAAAAAGTTAAATTGTCAACTCTACTACTGACAATGAAATGGAAAAAAAAAATTTATTTCATTCATAAATTTGAACAGCTGATATTTTTAACCCGAATCTTCCATGTAAAAATTGTTTACTTTTTGGAAGAAAATAATGTGTTTTTTTATATATAAAAGTTAATTTAACATCAAGCTACAGTACAACAATAAATTTGTTTAGCCTATTTGATAATAATTAATGCAATTAACAGATAACTCTTAAGTACCATAATTAGCAACTGACATATTCACCTCACTATTTTTGCAAATTGACAGTTGAGCAAAAACAAAGCAAGATGAGTGTTAAGAAATTCGTGGTGAACGAATTTTTCGTGTACGTGTGTTTTACTTTAGGTGAACAAGGATTCCCCACAGAAGTTTCCTATCTTGTTATCTTTGATCGTTATGTAAGGCACTGTTTACACGTCATTCAAATTGAAGGATCATTCAAAATTTGTTGTTGTTTTCCCAGCGAAAAAAAAGATAAACTCTCTGCGAGAGCGGAAATGAACTTTCTACACTTCATCGCATCAATCAAAATTTTGATGGAGCTCAAGACCTGCATCAATCAATCACAGGGTTGCATGATCAACTTTTCTGGTACTTACAACAACACTTTTAGTCAGCATCGGCCATTCAATCAAAAAATCACGTGTAAACAGCTATTCAATCAAATATCTCGAAGAGAGTAAAAGAGAACAAAAAATGCGATATTCTTCATTCAATTTGAAAGACGTATAAACTCAGCCTAATAGAGAAATATTCCATGCATACTCAATGCTTTGAGAGCGAAAGGCACTGTTTACACGTCATTCAAATTGAAGGAACATTCAAAATTTGTTGTTGTTTTCCCAGCGAAAAAAAAGATGAACTCTTTGCGAGAGTTCTCTCTCTTTCCTGAAATGAACCTTTAACACTTCATCGCATCAATCAAAATTTTGATGGAGCTCAAGACCTGCATCAATCAATCACAGGGTTGCATAATCAACTTTTCTGGTACTTACAACAACACTTATAGTCGGCATCGGCCATTCAATCAAAAAAATTACGTGTGAACAGCTATTCAATCAAATATATCGAAGAGAGTAAAAGAGAACCAAAAATGCGATATTCTTCATTCAATTTGAATGACGTATAAACTCTGCCAAACCGATGCAAGTTGATATAAAAAAAATAACAACACATGATTAGTATGCTTTGATGGTTCTTTGCAGAGCTTTATAAACAACCCAAATACTCGCATGCATAAAGAAATAGTGGAGTCTCGTTGTCAATATCAATGTCATATTTGTCATATCAATTGGAAACAATCACAATTGCAATTACATTGTTTTAAAAATTTAGTTACATCAATTATTAAAGATAAGCAAAAGCTCAAGTAATTTTTAAGTATTGTTTTGTTTTTTTCTGGCAAGAAAATCCCAATAAATTCTTCCCCACAATACTTTACAAAATTCAACATGTGGCAATACTAACTCCGAGTTTTGACAGTACATGGATATCTATTTCTCGGAACTCAACTCAAATGAGTTATGGAGGTGTTCATAAGTCAGTCAAATGATTAAATCAATCAAAATTTGTTGTTGTTTCCTATGTAAAAAAAAATTAACTTTATTTCAGATGAAAATTTCCTGCCATAATTTCATTAATTTTTTTGTTTTTTTATGACTTGCATGCGATGGTCATTCAAATAGGTATAATTTCCGACGTATTGATTTCCTAATGTGATCAGTTTTAATCCTAAAAGATCTACTATATTTCCGCTATTGTTTTACATTTTGTGAAATTATTATGCACACAAAACAACTTAATAAAAGAAACACCGAAATAAAGTAATGCACACAGCACCATATGAATTCACAAAATAGTAGGTAGCAGAAAAGTAACAAATACCTGCGTCGGAGCTTCAATCAAAAAGTCGTGTGTGAGCAAGCTTCAATCAATATTTTCAGAGAGAGTTAAAGAGAGTAAAAAATCGCGATATACTTCAATCATTTCATTGATGTATGAACACCTTCTATCTGGGATTTCATATCATGCTTGAGGGTGACGAACTAACGTGCCAGATCCTGGAATTCCATGTCAAATAAAAGCAGCAGAGCGGTTTGCACAGCTTTTAACTATGGTTTCACAACGCGTTGTTAAAAAAAAAAAAATGGGAGGCATTATGGCGGTGATAGTTAAAGTTAGGAAAATAATCATGATAGAACTTTTCTATTATGATATGATAACATGCTTTTCAATTTTCTAAATTTCTCCAAAGTTTTTTCTGAAATATAAACAGATACACAAATTTTTGTGAATAAATTTCAGAAAATCGTGGCTACAGTCTACTACATCAAATCTTTTTTAGTTTCTAGACGAGGGACTATTTTCCTACTTTCAACCGTCACCGCCATAATATCTTTCCTGTCCTTTCCACAATGCGTCGTGAAACACTAATTAAAAGCTGTACAAACCGCTCCGTTCCTTGTATACGACATGGAATTCCTGGATCTGGCAAAGGTAGCTCTTCACCTTCAAGTTCTAATAAATGATTATACGTAATTTCACGTGTAAGCGGGGGCTCAAGTAAAATTTATCCGCCATTTAAATGTATCATATCCGTTTAATCACTGCACTTGGAATTGATTTTTGTTTTTTTATAAACTCTAAGGCCATGAAGGTAGCAGGGCCGCATTAAGACTAGATGCCGCCCTGGGGCAGACAACATATTGCTGCCTTTTTTTAGTTTTCTCATTTTTAATTTTGGCAAAAACTCACGTTAACAAAGCACTATTTGATGAGTTTGAGCTTAATGTGTTAGAAATTTTTTATATTTCACCTGCAATCTGCGTCTTAACATTTTGTATACTTTTAGCGATGGTAACGAAGATACGTGATTTTCATACTCTTTAAACCTCTTATGTCAAATCAGATAAGACTAGTTTGGGGAAGAGAAAAACTAATATGAAGTTCATTTTTGATACTTCGTTTATTTGTTGCAGGTGAAAATATCGGCTCCGCGTAGAAAGTAGAAAGGTGTGCCTTAGATTCTTTATAATGAAACCGGTATTTAACAAATAAAATGGACATTTATTGCATAAGAAGTTTAAAAAAAAATTATTAGCAGGTAAACTATTAATATTGCGAATACTTGTGGAAAGCGTAAAAACATTTTTTTTTTCTTCAAATTATATAAATTCAGGTTACGTTTCACGCAAACTGCTTGTATTTCTTTTCTATCTATACTATTTATCAAGAAATTCACACCAATGACCTACTTGATCTAGCGAATATTATCTGCTGGAGCATAATTATTATTGAAATGCAGATAACTTCGTTGCTCTTCGAATCATTGGCGAAGCAGTGTTTGTAGTACAGGTTCCAAAAATTTTTTCCCCTAAGGCACGAATATTCGGAAAACGAAAATCCAACATCTTCTTGCAATTCAATTAGTATTTTGTCTTATAACACTTAAGCAAAATTCATGTGCATTCAACAGTAAATGCCCAGGCCTATTTTGAGATGGGCTGAGGTAAAAGATTTTTGAACACCTTCCATTTTGTTTAACATATTTTTTCCTACTTAAATTGAAAGAAAAATAATTTCCTACTCAGCCGCATGGCAGAATTATAAGGTAGGGTCAACTCGGAGAAGAATGGAGTAGAAAGCAGAATAAAGCGAGATTGGTGTCAAAATCAGCTGTTCATCGCGAATTTCTTAATGCTCACCAAGGTTGATTTATAAGGTTGTCGCAGGGCTGATCGAACTCTCTTCTCAGTACCCATAATTGTCAAAACCAGCCAATTTTGCGAATGACTACGAAAGAAAAATGGATGATAAAAGAGAGCATTTGCAGATTTTCTATGAGCTGTCAACTTCGATTTGACAATTATGGGTACTCGCTCTCTCCCTTGCGACAACCTTATAAATCAACCTTGATGCTCACGTTTCGCAGTTGTTTTAAGATTAAAACTGTTACAGGTTTTTTTTTGCAATTTTAAGATTTCTTTCACATTTTATAGTGTATTACACTTTTTTTATAATATTTTCACTCTAATTAGCACAAATTTAACACCCGCGACAGCACTGTTTGCAACTTGGAATCATAAAATATTTTCTTCATTTGCAATTTCTACGAAATTCGTCGTTTTGACATATATGTTCCTTCTCATTATCCACTCTTTGTTGACGAGTGAGAGCACTCAGCGAAGCGGCCCACCTTATCATTGTATCATGCTCAGCCGTATTTTTGTTCTTATTTCTGTTCTTACTTCAATTAATTTGTTTCTTAATTCACAAAAAAACAAGTTTTTAAAAAATGAATTAAGTTCCTTAAAAGATAACGATTTATTTAAATTTCAATGGCCAGTTGGTTTTCCTGTTG
The DNA here is from genome assembly GCA_914767935.1 of Coremacera marginata. Lineage (NCBI taxonomy): Eukaryota > Metazoa > Arthropoda > Insecta > Diptera > Sciomyzidae > Coremacera > Coremacera marginata. Next base: position 78,370,462 of record OU612046.1, read on the forward strand.
TTAGGTCATTTTAAACCCTTATCGCCGCCAAATCGGAGGAATGGAGACGATCACTCCTTTTCGCCTGCACAACACAGCCAGTGGACTCAAATGTATTGATTAAAATCTATCGTTCTGATGACAGAAAAGTGTGCGCAAAATGCTCACTATTTTTGTAGTGCATTAACACAGTTTGTACTTAATCTTTGTAATTGCTGTTCACAGCTTGTCACAAAATTAATATTGCCCGAATCAAAACGTGAGTGACTTTCGGGACACCCTTTACATCGCAAAGTTACGAGTGACGTCAATGCAAAATATTATTTCTTTTTGATGCAGAACTTATATCTTGCTTTTTTCTGCTAATAATATTAGAAGGATATATTTTAAATTAACGAGTTCTTTATAGAGTGTGTCTTCGAAATCATTCGGATACTTAGATAATAAATTAATTCTTTTTTTTTAGTTAATTAATATCAATTTTGGTAAAATTATAAAAAATACTAAAGGAACTAATAACTGAAGGTCTGGAATGTGCAGAAAGGAATGCCAATCATTGCGTTAAGTGCCAATGTATTATTGGTTTCTTATTTAAAGTTTTCGAGATCCATTTTTGAAGCGAAACTTTTTACGTCTCGTTCTGTGATTTGCTTGGTGTGAAATCTGAAAAACTTTCGACAGATTTTTTGTTATAATTTTATGGTTTCTTAGTTTCTGCGTTTTTTGCCAGACATTTTAATATCAAATATAAAAAAAAACTTTCTTCGCCTGCCGTGTGTATTGAACCCGTTAACGACTGATTAAGAGTTTTATACTTTACCCATCGAGCCAAACGCCTTTTGTATACAAAATCATTTACTGTGTTTACATGCAGAGTTATCTCCGGGTTAGGGTTTTCATTGAGTTAAAAACATGGCGACGCTTACTCGATGCTGTTTACATGCAAAACATCGAGTTGAGTTAGACTTGTCAAATTTACTCCATATTTGCCATATTTATTTGCAAACAGTTTGTGTTTCACAATGGATATGAATAAAAAAATTGAATTTTCGTGCTTAAATCATACAAGAGGAATGGAGCAAATGGTAGAAATATTAACAGGGCAATACACAACGATGGCAGTACGAAGAAGGAATATTTTTAAATCAAGAGTACGCAGGCGTTTATTGCATTCCACCGAAATGCTCATGGAAAGAATTAATAATAAAATTGCAAGCTATACTTTTTCCCGTCCATAATATCTAATATTTTCTTTTCTTTAAATATTTATATTAAAAGCAAGGTGTCGTGAGAACTCCAAAAAACTCTTCCAGCCGTCATTTCTTTAGTAATAAATGCCATATTGCATTTTGACAGATATAACTCAGCTAGATCCAGCAAGTTTCGTGGAGTTTACTTGGATTTAACGAAACTCAACTAAACTCTCGCTTACATGCAGAGTTAACTCGGGCTTACTCGTAGTTTACTCGGGGCTTACACAGTAATTGATTCAATATTAACTGCTTTTGGTTTGGGTAGCTGCTAAACTACTTGCCACAAGAGTTTGTTAATAGACTTTTGTGGTTTGGGTAGCTGCTAAGCTACTTGCTACAAAAATCATCAGTGTTGTCATCAGTGTTGCCGTTTTGGTCCAATCGGACCAAAATTGGTAGTTTTGTTTTCAAAAAATAGATTTTGGTTCAATTTCAAACAAATTCAAATTAAAAATATTTTTTTAACCTGCAAAACGGGATCTCAAAAAAGAATAAATCGCTATTTAGTTTATATATTTCTTGTATGTATGTATCTGAACTATATTTCTTTTATTTATGCTATGCTAATTGACTAATGTGAATGGATTTTTTTGTTTTTTTTTTACTTTAATAAAAGTTGTACTCTATTTAAATCTAATTTTTACGTGTTTTGAGTTTTTGGTAGACTGAGAGTAATTTTGGTAGGTTTTAAGAAAATATTTGGTAGGATCAAATTTTACTAAATGGCAATGCAGGTTGTCACTCTTCCGCAATTGTGGTACATCTAATACTTTTTTCGTTTCGACCACTTTTATCACCCATTATTTGCGTTTTTCCAAAATCTACCACTTTTTTATATTTTTATAAAAAAATTACTGCATAATAGTTCCAATTTTAGAAATTTTATTACAATTAATATTTTATTCCTTTTGGTATATAAAGATGAATACAGTACTGTTTTAAGAACATTATATGAGAATTATTTTCAATAAGACTAAGCGTGAATAAAATTAGTTTATGATATACTTCTTTTGATTTTTTTTGCTTTAAGACTTCAGTCGAATGTTTCTTATGAAGAAAAATATATTCCAACTTTTTTTAAAATCTACCAGTTATTTTATGCTCAATCTACCACTATTTAAAATTTGTAAGTGACAATACTGGTCATCATCCTCTATTTGTTAACGTCATCTGTTAACAACTATTAACATAGCTGCAGTTATAATTAATATTGAATCAATGGCCCTTAGTAATAAAGAAATTCTAAGTCGAATCTTTTTTAAGCTCGACTTTAGCTTTCAGTCGGTAGTAATAATAACAAAAAAGTCACTTCTAAGTTAGAAAACATCTAGTTGTGGCTCGCCTGATTCTAAGTCAGTTTTAAATTGACATTTGAAACAATTTTAGTAAATATGGACGATGAAATATTTCGGGATCTAGAAATAATAAATTATGCCAGAAGCACGATTGCAAAGAAAAACTACAAAAGCGTTTAAACGCTTTATTCTACAATGATGTAAAATTAAAAAAAAAAACTACAGGTAGATATACTATATTATATAAATAAGCAATTAAAAATATAAGCAATAAAGTAAACAAACAATAGCATAAGCAGACAAAAGAAGAAACTTACTTTTATAGCGGCTTCCATTTATTTTGCTTTGTGTTTAAAAAATAAGCAAATAAAATCAGCTGTTAAGCAAAACGAACAAAGGGTACGTTCAGACATAAAATTTAAGATCAGTTCACAGTAGAAGCACTGAAGTCGACTTTTGTTAGATTTGTTTTATTGCTACGAAATCTTAAAAGTAGCTTAGAATCACCTAACTAAGTTTGAGTTTAGAAGTGAGTTTTTACGTTTCTATTACTAAGGGCCAATGTCTTTAGTTAACAGACTTGTTTAGATAGGTGGAAAGAGTGTAGGACTATTCATCGATGGGTACGAGATCGGCCATCACGTTGGGTAAAGTAGTACTTTTTGTTTTTTTTAATGCTTTTTTTTTTTTGTTTTTGCATAGTGCGAAGGAAAAATTAACAATTGTAAGCGAGTGCGTTTAAATAACAATGACTGTAACATGTAATAAAATAAATAAAATAATAATGAAATGTAATTAAATGTTATTTTTAATTTTTGAATTTAGAAATTATTTTATTAAAAAAAAAACCATTAAAAAGTCTATGAAACTGTGAGATAGCTTCAATTCTCTCGTGTGTCCAACGAGTGGTTTGTCCTTAAGAGATACATAGTTTTTGTTTAGGCAGCACCATCTTATCAGGGCTCTAACCCTCCTTATTTAAGATAAGTTTTATTTAAACCTTTGATTATTTGGGCCAATTTCAATATTTATTTTAGATAATTTAAAGAGGTTTTTGGCCAATGCTTTATATTGCAATTTTATTAAAAACAAAAATTCAATTTCATCTCCCAACGTTTCGTCAATTTTTTGTTGACATCTTCATAGGAAGTTTTTATTTATTTCTAGAAAACACAATCACTTTTGGTCTTAACAAACATTTAAACACTTAAAAATTTACATTAACTTACTTTATAACATTATATAAGCACAAACATTTTTTAAAAATAAACATTAAACGTTAAGCATTAACACAAAAAAAAAAAAATTAAAACTCTTGAGCATCTAACAGTGCAACTGCATAGTTATTGTTTATATTGTCAGTATCTTCTTTAAAGTTAACAGCTCTGTCGCCTTTTTGCTGTATTCGTAAACTTTTTAGTGTCAATCTTTTGTTTGTTTTGTTTTCTACGTCTAATATTTTAACAGCATCAATATCAGCTGTGTGACCTGTCGTCAATATATGTCGTGCTAACGCTGTTGTTGTTTTTTTGTTTCGTATGTCCAGCTTGCGTTCTATCATTCTGGTTTTTAGCGCTTTTTTTGTTGTTGTTTCTATGTATATTTTGTTGCAATTTTCGTGCTCTGTGCCTTTGCGTTGTATAAATCAACCTTATAAATCAACCTTGGTATTTCATATACGACATTGCTCTTTTCTTCGTTCTCTATTCTTGTTTTTGTTTTCGTGAATATTCGGTTTAAAGTCGCGTTCGATCTGCATGGAAATATTGTGTTGTCCGTTCCAAGGTTGATTTATAAGGTTGTCGCAGGGCTGATCGCACTCTCTTCTCAGTACCCATAATTGTCAAAACCAGCCAATTTTGCGAATGACTACGAAAGAAGAACGGATGATAATAGAGAGCACTTGTAGATTTTCTATGAGCTGTCAACTTCGATTTGACAATTATGGGTACTCGCTCTCTCCCTTGCGACAACCTTATAAATCAAGCTTGGTCCGTTGTCATTATTGTCCGTATGTGTGTGTTACTTATAAGTTTTGGTATGTATGTGATGGCGTGGTACTTTTTGTTAACTTGTCTAGTCTTCCCAGATTGAGTTTTGTGTTCTGTTGTTTGCGGGTTTTGTTTGTTTTTTAAAATTCTTGAATTAATAAGAGAATTAATTAAATGGCTAGGGTAGTCATTGTTTTGTAATATTGTTTTTATTTTTTTAACATTTTTATCCAAAAATTGTGTGTCAGTTAGGGTAAGTACCTTATTTATTATGTTCGTTACAGTGTTGATTTTTTGTTGCATAGGTTGCGTTGAGTGGAAATTTATGAGTCTACATGAAGAAGTCGGTTTTGTGAACCATTCGAAAATTATTTCGTTTTTTTTTCTATGTAATTTAACGTCCAAGTATGCAATATTTCCGTTCTGTTCCATTTCAGAAGTAAATTGTATGTTTTTGTGGTAGTTGTTCAGTGTTTTTAGAATAACGTCCAGGTCTTTTTTGTTTACTATGGCTAAAATGTCGTCTACATATTTACATATAAATGATATGCTTATGTCCATATTTTTTAGGTTTTCAATAACGTCGTCTAGTAAGTTGTCCATAATAATGTCAGCTATTGTTGGTGCTAAGGGATTGCCCATAGGCATACCATAAATTTGATGGTAAGCTAAGTTGTCAAATATAAAGTAATTGTTGTCTCTTAGGCAAAATTCTAATATATTTAGAAAATATTGTCGTGGTATCATTGTTATAATTTTGATGATGTCCCACTGGTTCATTATATTCTTTATGGCTAAATGTGTCGGAATGTTAGTAAATAAAGATCCACATCAAATGATACTATTATGTTATCCTCTGTCAATTTAAAGCCTCTTAGTTTTTCTTTCAGTTGTACTACGTTTTTTATATTGTATTTGTCCGAGATTAAGTTTTTTAGAATTTGTCCAACATGCTTTGCGAGGTTATAACATGGGACGTTTATCGATGACGAAATAGGCCTAAGTGGGACATCTGTTTTATGTATTTTCGGTAGACCATAGAGACGTGGTGCAGTAGCACACGGACATGTCAGTTGGCGTTTTTGGTATGTGTCGATGTACTTTTGTTTGTGGAGGTAATTGACGATTGTGTTGTTCTTTTTTTGTAGTTTATTGGTCGGGTCAGTTCTTTCTGTTTTGTAAGTGCTTTTATCTTGTAACAGTTCATTCATTTTATGCATATATTTATGTTTGTACATCACTACCGTTTTGATACCTTTGTCAGCCTGTGTTATTACTATTTCGTCTGCATAGTGTTTAATAAATTTTTTGGTCTCCTCATACGTTTTCAGGACAAATTTTTCTTTTGTCGTGTTTCTAATCCTATTTTTGAAACATTTAATTTTGTTCGCTGCTGTCGATCTGGCAATGTTTTTTTCCCTGTCGTCTTCTATTGTTTAAATATCCCTGTAGGAAAATCAACTAATTTAAAAGTAGTTGAAAAAGTAGTTTTTTGTCAACCACTACTAGTTGAAATTCTGACTTTTTTCCATAGAACGAACTAACATATTTTGTATGGTGATGTCCGCTAAATAAGTTAATTGAGTTTCGTCTGCATATATTTTCAACTACTTGTTAAACTAGTTAAATTTAAATTATTTTTTTATTTACTTTAAAATAATCAATTGGTTATTACTACTATTTAATATTCTATTAATATTCTACTATATAACTATTTAATATTCTACTTACTGAAGATGAATTTAAAAGCATAAAAATTTTAAAATTCTATGCATCAAAGAGATCATTTATTTGACTGTTTTGAAAAATACATAAATTATGCCAAAAAAGTCATGCCTGGTCGACACAAATAAATTCTGAAATATAAAATCTGAAAGCAAAATGTTTGTTTACATTTAAACAAATGGTTGTTTACAAAAGTGATCAAAATTTGTTAATAGAAAATTGTGAAATGTCGTTCTTTGTGGTGTTTTAATTGATTTTAAAATAATTCAAAAGTGGTTCATGCCAAGCTTCATTGCCACTTAATTCAAAAAAGGACTAGTAATTACATTCAAGGAGCGCAACAGAAGTATGGTAGATATAAAATCCCGCTGCGATGGTAGATATATTTCATTATTCCTTTCTTCATTTCTGCTTCCAACAGGTGATAGTTCCAGAAGCTGGAGGAACTCTGCGCTTATATGTGAGCATGCCTACCACGGAAGCAGTTTACAAAAACGGGCACGCCACCGCCTGGTTACATGAGCGAAGGTGCCGATCCAATTAATCGGAATTGTATGGATACTGCGCCTGTTATTTAACACAAGCCAGCTTTTTGATGCTTCATTTCAAAATATGAGCTAAACAAGCGTGCCAGCGGGATTTTCCACGCTTTGCAACCATCAATCATGTTCGATGGACACACCGATATTTTGCTTAGTGCTTCTTTTAAGTGTCAATCGCAATAAAGTGATGGAGCAGACTCGACGCTACGTAGGGAAAAGCGTGCGTCTTTACTATTGAAGTGATGAGGTGCTTGCTGAATGGTTAAACAATGCATCAATTTCCGTACAGAGTCCAAATTGTGCAATGTTTGCTAAACAGTACCAGTTTCTAATTTGAATATCTTAAATAATAAAGAGTTTTTAATCGTTTCACAGGATTTAGAGGCAGTTTATTAGTTTTAAAGTGTGCTTACCATGTCTGTCTTGCAGCTCAATGTCGTAAAAAAAAAAATATGTCTTTGTGAAACAAAATGTTAGTGAAGGCTAAAGTTAATAATATTTGATGAAATAACATGGTTAAATATTGATAAACTTGTAATCTAATAAAAATTTGCAATTAAAACTCGTCCAAGTCAGAGTTGTTGCCGCCTTAATATAATTCAAAGTAGTTTATCAACCACTTGTTTTTAAGTAGTATTTCAATTACTTCATATATAATGCAATAAAACCTATCTAGAATTGAAGTGGGTCCCGCCTTAATATAATTCAAAGTACATCATATACTAGTTTATTTTAAACTAGTTTTTTATTTAGTTGTTTTTAAAAACAAGTTAGTTTGTTCCTATAGGGATGTTGTTCAAGATCAGCGATTACATGTATTGGTGAGAAGTTCGTTTTTGTGATAGGTCAAGGTTGATTTATAAGGTTGTCGCAGGGCTGATCGCACTCTTTTCTCAGTACCCATAATTGTCAAATCCAGCCAATTTTGCGAATGACTACGAAAGAAGAACGGATGATAATAGAGAGCACTTGTAGATTTTCTATGAGCTGTCAACTTCGATTTGACAATTATGGGTACTCGCTATCTCCCTTGCGACAACCTTATAAATCAACCTTGTGATAGGTAAAGTAAATTTACGTCCAAGTGAGAGTAGCCACTTGCTATCTGTTGGGAATGCTATCGTCGTTTTATTTACAAACCAATCTTCGTTAATGGTGAGTCCCATGTCAGAATTATAAGGTAGGGTCGATTCGGAGAGGAATGGAGTAGAAAGCAGAATAAAGCGAGATTGGTGTCAAAATCAGCTGTTCATCGCGAATTTCTTTGTGCTCACGTTTCGCAGTTGTTTTTAGGTTAAAACTGTTACAGTTTTTTTTTGCAGTTTTAAGACTTATTTCACATTTTATAGTTTTTATTACACTTTTTTTATAATATTTTCACTCAAATTAGCACAAATTTAACACCCGCGACCGCACTGCTTGCAACTTGGAAACATAAAATATTTTCTTCATTTGCAATTTCTACGAAATTCGTCGTTTTGACATATATGTTCCTTCTCATTATCCACTCTTCGTTGACGCGTGAGAGCACTCAGCAAAGCGGCCCTAACTTATCATAGTATCATGGTGAGTCCAAGGTTGATTTATAAGGTTGTCGCAGGGCTGATCGCACTCTCTTCGCAGTACCCATAATTGTCAAAACCAGCCAATTTTGCGAATGACTACGAAAGAAGAATGGATGATAAAAGAGAGCACTTGCAGATTTTCTATGAGCTGTCAATTTCGATTTGACAATTATGGGTACTCCCTTGCTACAACCTTATAAATCAACCTTGGGTGAGTCCTATCTTTTTGATGTGTTTGTTTTTGAGCTCTTCAATTTTCTCGTCGTGTGCGTTTAATGTTTTTTTTTAAAAAAATGTTTGTGTTTATATAATGTTATAAAGTAAGTTAATGTAAATTTTCAAGTGTTTAAATGTTTGTTAAGACCAAAAATTATTGTGTTTTCTAGAAATAAATAAACAAATTCCCCCGAAGATGTCAACAAAAACTTGACGAAACGTTGGGAGAAAAAATGGAATTTTTGTTTTTAATAAAAATTGCAATATAAAGCATTGGCCAAAAACCTCTTTAAATTATCTAAAATTTATTTAAACATAGTTTGTGCTCGAAACGTTGCCGAAAAAATTTTTCGAAGGTGAAACTAAAGTTTTTTTGAAGCTAAGCTTTTTACTCCTCGTTTTGTGATTTGCTTGGAATGAAATCTGAAAAATTTTGGACAGATTTTTTCTTGGAAATTTGATGATTTCTTTGTTGCTAGTGCTTAATACAACAAGGAAATTTAATACTTTAATATTAAATACTAAAAATATTTGTTGGCCTGCTCGTGGGGATCGAACCCACATCCCCATACACGAGAGTCCAATGCACTATCCACTAGGCCACAAAGATTGTTGGAAAGAGTTGTTAATTCAATCCTAATTATAACAGAAGCTATGCTGCAGTAGATCGTCACCATCTATCAATAGATAGAGGATTGTGTATTGGCTATGCTACAACTATCAAAAATTTGCTTTTAATTGCCATAAGGTGTCTCCAGCATCTGTTTGTTTGTATTGTGAATGCGTTTGGGGTGCTGTTGGCATAGAGTGTAAATTATTATCTACAGATTGCATCAACTCTGCTAAATCTCTGGCATGTGTTAACAGAGTTATTTCACTTAAGAACATGAAGAAAAAAACTCTGTTAACCTCTGTTAACACATGCCAGAGATTTTGAAGAGTTGATGCATTCTCTAGTTAATAATTTATACTCTATTCTGTTGGTACGAAGAAAATTACCAATGCCCACAAGTGCATATAGTATAAATTATTATCTAGAGATTGCATCAACTCTGCAAAATCTCTAGCATGTGTACAGAGGTTAAAAGAGTTTTTTTTCTTCATGTTTTTAAGTGAAATAACTCTGAAATAATAATTTGCATTGACAAGTGCGTTTTTTAGTGTCAAAAAAATAGATATCAATAAATATGGAATCAACAAACGCATGCATGAGTCAGTGCAGCCAAGTTCACAACACACAAGTTATTTTAAATTTTTGAATTTAAGAGTTAATTTATTAAAAAGAAAAAATTATTAAGCTATCAAATCTATGTAACTGCGAAAAAGCTTCGTTTCTCTCGTGTGTCCAACGACGCACCTGTGTTTTTTTTTTAAAGCTAGGAAATTGTTCAACCGTCTTTGAGATTTTCGGCCGTCAAAATTGTTCCGCCCTCTAAATAAACTCGGCAAAACATTTTAAAAATTTTGCAATGCATTACCCTAATATTTTATTCAATTATACCTTATATTAAGTCAGAAAGACCAAACTACTTAATTGCATTACTTAATTGCCTATGTTAAAGTAATACTATCTGTTACTCCAAACGTAATCGATTACTTGAGTTCTCTACATTATTTTATTCATAGCATGTGAGCATAGCATGTGAGCATGTGAGAAAGATATTTTCAACATTACAATTACAACACAATATTTATATTTATAAAAGGTTTACTACAAAGCTATGACAAAGTGGTTACGCAGAAATATTCGAGTTAAATCATTTCTAAAATATAAGTAGGAATACAATATAATTCCGTTTTACAAACTATTTTTTTTTTCTATATATTAGTTTTTGTTTATTTATAAACTTTTTCCGTCCGGGGCAGTTGCCTTCCCTGCCCCCTGCTTATTATGGCCCTAGGGGGGGGGGGTGGCCCCTTAAAGTATCTCTAATATGCAATATTTTTCTTAAAGCTCTGCTGCGTATTTCTTTCCTAGTGCCAAACAACATTGCTAATAAAACATTTTCTGAATGTGCGTAATATGAACTATTGTTAACAACGTTATATACAACACTACGTAAGTTTGGAGTTAAATACTGTGTCCAATGGATAAATTTGGACAATAACACACTACCATACACAACAGAGCTGTAATCTATCTATATACGTACTATTAATAAATCTTTAGCCACTTTTTATGTTCACTCATCACGTTTAAACGACAACTCAGATTTTTATAAAATTTTGTACACATATTTATAGGTCAGCAGAGAGTGCAATAGGATACTTTATTTTAACCCATTAACAACCAATGTTACTATATGGAAACATATGCGTCTTGAATTTTCATTAAATACTGCATAATATTTCAAAAGTTTTAGTGCCAGTTTTTTAAAAAAAGTAAAATTAGCATGCAATAATAACTTATTTCTGCTCAATGGCATACATAGTTTTCACCAAAATGTTGCTTCAAGTCTAAAAATGTCTGTTTTTTATGGTTTTCTTTCGGCCCTAATGGATTAAATTGCACTTCGGTTAAACGAGAACAAAATCAATAAACGCTTTTAAATTTCCTTCAATTTGATACCAAAATCATGTATGTAGTTTGAAAACTGTGAAAAATTTTAGTACCAGATCTTTTTAGTATTAATTATAAGCTGAGAATGAGAGAAAAACGACTTGAAATTCACACTTTTAGCTTTGAAGGCAAATATTTCAGTCAGTTTGCAATGGATTTCAATAATTTTTTTTGAAAAATGTTGTTTGTTAAAGTATCCTTCAAACATAAGTTGAAATTTTTACCAAACCAAAGTATTAATATTTTTAAAAATTTTTTTAAAAAATGTTCAAAAATTTTTAGTTTAAGCCAAAAAATTGGATAAAAGTTGTTTTTGTTGTAAAAAAAATTAAATCCAAAATTTAGGTTTTCGATTTCCTATCAGATGATATAACAATCTTAAGGTTAATAATTTGTAGTATTACTTAAACAACAAAAAATCGTTTTGGTAGCGAAAAATCAAGCCTACCCACTATCAATTTTTGAATGAAAACTTTTTGAAAACCCGGCGAAGCGGCGGGTTTAAGCTAGTATTTAATATAAAAATACATCGGGATGTAAGCTTTTATTAAATAAGCTGCTAAGGTCTAAAATTGTCCGACGGTTCGAGAGTTGTCACATATAACCGCAATATCTTGCTAGCCTTTGTTAACCAACGGGAATGGGAAATTGGTCCTGGTATTATATTCGCCATATCCACTGAACAGGTACCACTAGAAACTGCATTTGCTATTCTTTACAAATACTTGACATCTGTAGAGGAATCACGTTCGCATATAATATCTTGCTTAAATGGCGGCATGTTTTCCAATGTAATTCGTTCAAAGTTGTTAACAACCTGGAAAGTATTTATTTTTTTAAACATTTTTTGTTCTTAAGTAAAAATAAATAAATTGTTACATGCCTGCACTTTATGGCACTCTACCATCTTTCGAGCTAACCCTCCAGTTGATGACCGAGGTCCAGTTGTGGCTGATTTTTCCAATGCATAATATAAACGACGAAATGGAAGTTCATTAAAATGCTGTAGGCACACAAACCAGTGCAATGGTTTTCCTAACTGCAGTTTAAATCTTCTCAAAATACCATTATCGACTGCTGTATTAGTGACTTCACCATCGCAGCATATGCAATTTTTGAGGCGAGTGATATGTCTTTTTTAACAAAGAACTCATTCAAATTTCTGTGCTGAGTTTTAGCGTTTTCAGCATCTAAATTTACATATCCAAGTAATGACGCATTATGTTCCATCGTGATGCTCTTTTACTATATTTTGATGAAATTTTTGTCCAATTTTTCTCATGCTAAGCAATAATTTTTTCTGCCAGCAAACGAAAACGCTGGAATACAGGAAGCAGTATTTTGTTTACGTAGAACCATGTCTCTACATTTCTGCCTTTTCCTACTTATTTTCGATCTGTCCATGACGAGGACTTCACCCTGATCATCTCGTATATCAAGATCTTTGCATAGGGCTGTTGCTAAAGCTGATGCCACTCGGTCTGAAACTCCAAATCTATCGCACATCATTGCGAAGTTTAAGGCGTCGTATCTCGGAGTGAATCAGTTGAATCAAAAGTTGAATCAGTACAAGCCAATAATACAATTGGTATTTCGGAAAGTATTTCTTCTGTCCCATGTTCGGGCATTGTTAGTTTTCGCTCATTATGTTGCTCCAGAAAAGATTATTTTACACGCAATGAAATTAATCCAAACGAACATTATCTTGTCCGTAAATCGCACGTGCATTTACCAATAAAAAATACTTTTTGCAATGATTCCAAAAATGTTTCAAATTTATCAAGCAATATCCTATGCTTAACAATCTTCTGGTATTTGCCCATAAGCGCATCCAATTTTTTTTTACAATACTTATTCTATTTATAAGCTTGACATCTAGCTTACTCCAAATTGAGATTGGCTGCATTCTGCCAAGGCGAGCGCTGTTGTAGCGATGGATCATTTTACACTGGATTTCTTTGAATGCGTTGCTACGTCGAACGTCAGATCTGATGACAGCTGACGTTTGACGTAGCTTGCTTGCTTGTTTTGTTTTGTTGAATTTAAAACCTAATTTCTTTCTGCTAAGAGGTTTACTTAATGCAAAACGTAGTGCTAGAGATGCTAATGGATGATGGTCTTGATATGGCTATTAAGGATTAAAAACATTAAAAATAGCACAAGCCACGAAAATTTGCATTTATTTTAAGCGTTTCATTTGAGTGCTTGCAAATTGGCGCGCAAACAGCTGTTAAATGACATAACTTGCAACTGTTGAGTAGAAGTAGCGTAATTTATGTCGCTAGGTAAAATGCACATCGCTCGAGCGTAGACAGCTGCCAGCGCTGTCAAAAGTGTAGCCATTCACCCGAATTTTCTTGAGCGCTAGTGTTGGCAGAATGCAGCCATTAATTTATCCGCTACGGACGAAGAAAATCTTTTATATGAAAATTTTCTGTGGTCAGTTTTGCAACGATAGCCCAAAAAAAAAAAAATAATATTTCACAATATCTTGATAGGCAGGCAAATTTCACATAAGCCAATTGTTTCACCGAATATAACATCATCTTGAAACATACAATTATTTTCCATGGCTTATCGAAAAATACTGTTCAATAAATTTTTACTTTATTTCAGAGATTTTTTTTTTTCTAAAAAATCAAAATGTAAAAATCAAAGATGACTCGAAAAAGCTAAATAGAGTTTTATTCACTATATTAAACTACAGGCCCCTGTAGCCGGGTGTTGATGGCACTTTGGTTAATCGAAAAATGCATTGAAATATAAAAAAAAAGTTAATAGCTTTGCGCTCAACATTCGCAAAACAATTACTTCACGCTCTTTTGCATTGATAAAATCCAAAATCCGTTTTATGTTTTTATATTCGAAACAACTCGCAATTTTTGACAATTGCAATATGTATATGCAATTATTTCTTAATAATAAATAAATACACAAAACTTTGTAAGTTCGTAAAATTTAGTAAAAAGTTAATTTCTAGCAACAAAATATAAAATACTGTTTTTCTTTTAAAAATTGGATGGGCGGGAAGAGGGTCAAACGTAATTTTTGAGACATATTTCCAAATATATACTGAAGTTTTCTCCCTCATGTGTTATGGAGAAAACCCTGGTAATCGAACTCAATATCAACTCAAAATCTCCAGTCTATTTTAAATGCAAATTTTTATATGGCAGTACTTGGGTTTTGTTCCACATTTAAATACTTCAATCTGGCAAGACTGTTTATGAACAATTTTGAAATGAAAACTTTAACCAACAAAATTAAAACAAATTAAGCATCAGAAGAATAAAACACATTTCAATCATTAAAGGTAAAAAAAAATATTGGAAATGCATCGAAAAATAGTGAAAAGTGAAGTGATGCAGGTAATGAAGCTTTTTTCAGCCAGGGAGCAGTGCAGCAGTGTAGACTCCTCAGTTCCTGCGCAACTGAATTGAATTTAATTTTAATATCGATATTTTGAACATTGTTTAATAAATATTTTTTTGTTTTTATGTATATTATTTAAAACATGAATTAAAAAAAAATTTGAAATAAATAAATGGATTTTTATTTATAACTCATGTGAAGAATTTAAATAATTAAAAATGGGCTATAATTATATTAGAAATCATCTTGAGAGATCAAATTTCACAACTTGAGAATAACACTTGTTTTCAAACTGTGAAACAAACTTGATATCGAGTTGAGAAAACATTGGAGAACTTATCTTCCACATTGAAAAATAACTCTTAGTAATGAGTGGAGATTAAGTGGAGAATATATTGGAGAATCATGGTACCGTTTTTGTTGAGAAGGCTATGATTCTCGACTGTAAATGCTATCAATATCCAACGTTGGAGATATGAGAAAAAGGTTGGAGCTTCACTTGAGTGTAAGGCCTTTTCCACACGGAGAAACGAAAAAGTAACCCAACTTCAACTTAGTTGCTTAGAAAGTTGCAGGCCACTGCAATTCCAAACATTATTGCAACCTATGCTTTCAGATGAGCAAGTCACGCACAACGCAACATTGATCTCTCATTGCAGCTTATAATTAAATAAGCAGCGATATTTCTTTACTTTTCCTATAACATATACAAATTTGTTAACTGCTCGCTCATTGCTGCTTCCCGTATTCAAAATAAAAAACATAAAACACAATTTTTCTGAATTAAATTGAAACTTTTCTCAACTTGAAGTATCACACAACTGTTTTAAATTATCAGGAAAAAGACAAGTCGCTGATATAAATTGCAGCAAGCTGTGTTGCATAAAACTTATCGCAAACGTGCTGCCAACTACACGGTCGAAAATTTGGGTTTAAATTTAAAACCTTCAAAACTCTTTTTGAGTTTAAAACTAATTTTTTAAACCCTAGGGTTTCTTTTCAAAACTCGTCAAGGTTTACTTTTAGAATACTCGCGAATTTTAAACTGTGGGGTTAAAAAATAAACCCAAAAAGTTTGAAACTCTATGTATTTTGAAATTTAAACCCGAAAAGTTTTAAATTTGGCCATGATGTCTACTTTTAAAACTCTAGGGTTTAAAAAGGAAACCTAAAGAGTTTATATATTTTTTTTGTTATATAATTTTCAATCGTAGGGTTTAAAAAGCAAACCCATAAAGTTTATAATTGCATATTTTTTTTAAGTTTAAACTCTAAAGGTTTGAAATTTAGACTAAGAGTTTATTTGTGGATATAATTTCAAACTCTAGGGTTTTAAAAGTAAACCCGTAAAGTTTTAATTTTGTAGAACTCACGAAACTGTACAATTAAACAGTTATGTGAGTAGGCTGAGAAATTTAAATATTCTTGTAAGTGAGAAATTTTCTTATTTGTTGTCAGTCGGTTACAATTGCTTGAAGAAATCAAAAATGGATATGTGCGGTCGATTTATTAAAGTGTTTTGTAAATTTGTTGCTGGTGAAATTTTCGAGTACGAGGATTTAATACAATCTGGTAAGTTTTTAAAATGCGGGTTTTTCGATTTTGACTTCTGTTTCATATTTAATTGCGAGTCGGTCATTGTTGTTTGCGGTCTTACTGCGTTCGCGTATATATTGTGCGGTATAAATAAATAAAAAGTCGTTTAAATAGTGATAGCTATAAACAAATATTGTGTAAGTCGTTCTTTTGAAATAAAAATGTGCTGTCTTTTAAAGTTGTTCCTAGAGTTTTGCACAAGATTTTTAAATGCCAGAAATTGTAAAGCAAAAACAAAAATAAAACATGAAAACACGCTGTCGCTAGCTTCCACATTTAACCACATTAAATTAAAGTCTTTGATTAATGTATCGAAAACACAACATCTTGATAGGGTTGTAACCTAAAACTATGTTTATTTAGAGTTTTATAGGAGGCATATAAAAAGGGGGGTCGGTGATTATGAATCTGATATCAGAATTTAAAAATTCCGCCATCTTATAGGGTTGCCTCCTTAACAACAAATTTTTAAGCAAAAGTGAGCTCATTAACAGCCTTGAATTTAACTCGAATACTTTGCATGAATATTTTATTTAATTTTAGAAATTTGATGTCATAAATATATTTTCTTTTTCAGTTTTGACCTATACAGAAAATAAACAATTTGTTTTTTTTTGTGACAACACTGATACAAAACTGCCATCCGATGACATTATAAGGGTGATAAGTCAATTTTCATATTGCTCCTGTTTTTATCTTAAATGTCATTCCAAAGAAGCTGCAAGCAATCAGGTGGAGTTAAGTGGAAGTCAAGGAATTATTACCCTAAATGTAAGTTATCTCTTCCTTAAAATAACACAGTCTAACATCAAAACATGGGAGTTTGTAAAATAAATTCGCGTTTGTATTTAATGACCTTGAGCATAAACTGCTAAATTGCTGTTTCGATGGTTGACCGAATTTAGATCCAAATTGTTGCACTGTGTAAAAAATGTATTCAGGATCAAGAGTTTTAGTTATTTATCAATTATTTATTTAAAAAAGGAAGTTCAAAATTTTCTGCATGAGAATGAAGGAGGCCACCTTTTCAAAATATGCAACAACAATGCAGTCTTGGACGATAAAAGTAGAAGGCTATTGGTTCGAATTTTAACTCACTTTCTAACTTCGAAGTTTGGCGATTATCCAAACAAATCTCTGAAGTTGCGCATTGCTTCTATAGCTGTAGAGCTATTTCCTTGTCTCAGGACGAGTTCGAAATATAGTGGAGCCGTATGTATTTAAAATAGTCTTGACGACATTCCCGTAGCCAGAAAATTTTAGGTTGGAGGGCAACTACATTTTTTTCGAAATTAGAAAACCATAAAACTAGAATAAATTAAAAACAAAAATTAAGTGTAAAATTAGCTAATTTTTGAAGCATAAAAAAAATGTATGTTTAAAAATTATATAAAAAATTTTATTTTATTGATGATTAATTTTAAGGTCTTTAATAGTGAATTTATAATAAATTTATTTTGTTTAGTGAATTTTGAAACAAAAATTTGTTGATATTTTAAAAAGTAGCTAATTTTACCCATAATATCAAATTTAAAAAATAAATTTAGTTAGAACACCCCCCATTTTTTTTCTAAATTAATTCAAATTATTTGGTTTCCTAATTTCGAAAAAAAATTTGTTGTTCTCCGAGAAAATTTTTTTGGCTACGGGCCTGCTTACTTCATTTCTCTGCTATTAATTTTATTATTTGTTGTCATTGCTTTCAGGAAATTTTGTTTAACCCTGACAATAACACAGGATTCATTCAGAGCCAGCTGAAAAATCGAAACTTCAAACGAAAAAAATTCGATTCCGAAGATCAGGATGTGGAGTCTCTTGAACACGATGGTGTTTTGGATGAATTATCGCAAGAAAATTTTATATTTTTCAAGACTGTAGAAATACCTGCAGAAAAAGAAAAACTCGTCAAAACATTAAGAGAAACCGTAAACCAGAGGCGAAAACTTTTAAAAAGAGAAATTAATATACAACAAACATTTCCTTTTTATTTGCTTGACCCCGAGATGGTTAGTTCTGATCTGCTTAAAAATTAAAGCAAATTTAATTCTATTAAGTTTTTATTTCCAGATTTTGATTGATTTCGAAATACAGTTTGCAGATATTTCCACTGACTTCAAAAGATCCTGGTCAGAAATAGAGATTTTTTCGATTTTGTGAACTAGATTATTCAGAAATTAAATTCACTACATTTGAAAGTGTCGAAAAGCTTCGCACATATCAAACACTTTTGGAAGATGATAAAATGCTGTTCGACAATATCTTAAATCATCTGCAGTATTATGACATAATAAAAAATGGAACCGTAGATATCATGCATGATATTTTAGAGGGCGCAGTTCCATTTGCATTAAAAAAATTTTTTCATACTTAACTGAAAATCAAATAATAACAATTAATAAAATAAATAGCATTCTCTACTCTTACAATTATACATACTTAGACAGAAAAAATAAACCTACTTTAGTTTCTTTAAAAAAAAAATCCAAAACTTCAATAGGGCTATATGCGTCTCAAAATTGGTGTCTTATTGTACACTGCCCTTTAATTTTTTATGAATATAAGAACAAAATAAAGGATGAACGCATATGGAATTTAATAACCAGTCTTTTAGATATCATGAGAATAATCTTTTCTAATAAAGTCCCAATATCTCTAATTGATTCACTGAGCGAAAAAATTCAAAACCATTTGGAAATCATTTTGGATTTAGGTGATAATTTGCTGCCGAAGCATCACTTTATGACCCATTACCCTAAAATCCTACGATGCCTCTGACCTTTAGTCCTTGTGTGGTCCATGCGGTACGAAAGTTACCATCGAAATTTTACTAAAATTGGTCGCTATTTAAATAATTTTTCACACTTAACAAAAACGTTAGCAAACCGCCATCAACAAAAACAATGTCATATGTTAAAAAGTATTTCTTTTGATCAAAAATTAATATTTGGAAAAAAGAAATTAAGTGAATATAGTACTAAGTACAACTTTTTAGATCTCAGGAAATATAAATATACTACTTCATATGTGGTATTTGGATTTGAATATAAAAAGGGATTTTTCATTGTTCAAAATGAAATCAACTCGAACAATACTTTACCCACCTTTTATAAAATCCAAGATATTTTAATAGAAGAAAATTCTGAAATTGATTTCATTTGTATGTATTATAAAACAAGTATTTTTAATAAAGATGTAATTGCCTTTGAAATAAAAAAAACCAACATAATTTCTGTAATTAATCTTAAGTCCCTTTGCAGCAAAAAATCCTTTAACTCTGTAATAACATTAAATTCTGAATTTATAGTTTCTAAGACTTTAATTGAATAATGTATTAGTATTAAGTATTAATAAATACAATTTATAAAAATATTTTTAAAATTTTCTGTCTTTTTATTCATAGATTTGCAATTGAATTTTTTATGAATCTTGATTTGAAAAAATAAGCTCACAGTTTTTGAAGCGAATTCTTGCAATCGGTTTTAAAAAAACTACAGCCTTCAAAATATGAGTTTTAAGTGCAAATTCTGGGATGTAAAAAGTAAACTTCGGGCTTAAAAATAAAACCCATACGGTTTTAAATGTAAACTCTGGGGTTTTAAAAATAAACTTCGGGTTTAAAAATAAAACCCAAATGGTTTTAAATGTAAACTCTGGGGTTTTACAAATAAACTTGGGGTTTAAAAATAAAACAAATACGGGTTTAAATGTCAATTCTAGGGTTTTAAAAATAAACTTCTGGTTTAAAAATAAAACCCAAACGGTTTTCAATGTAAACTCTGGGGTTTTACAAATAAACTTCGGGTTTAAAAATAAAACCCATAGGGTTTTAAATGTAAACTCTAGGGTTTTAAAAATAAACTTTCGGTTTAAAAAACAAACTGCACTTAGTTTTTTTAAACTTCGGGCTTAAAATTAAAACTCTTGAAGTTTTAATTTCAACTTTTGGGGTTTTAAAAACAAACTTTCGGTTTAACAACAAAACCATATAGTTTTAATTTTAAACCACTTGAGTTTTAATAATAAACCTTCGGTTTTAAAAGTAAACCTCAGGGTTTGCAAATGTATATAATCTCGGTCTTATGTACTTTTTTAAACTTAAGGGTTTTAATTTAAAGCCATTTTGGGTTTGGATAAATATAGAAACCCCCAAGGTTTTAAATTTAAACCAAAATTTTCGACCGTGTAGTTGTAAAAAAGTTGCTTCATCTGAAGGTTCCGGTATACTTACACGGGTTAACATTTGTTGATGTTGCATTGTTTTTCAATTGCTCCGTGTGGAAAAGGCCTAAGTTGATAAAGATGTTTGAACAAAGTCTCAATATGTTTGAGACATTTCTGAATGATGGTTGACATAAGTAATTTCATGTTGGGAAATTGTCATTCAAACTTGGAAAATATGTCAAAAATGTTTGTCAAAAGCCATTTCGTATTTAAGAATGCTTAACATATATTTGCCGTAAGTATTTGGGTTATTTGTGAAAATGTTTGAAAGATGTTTGCTATATATTCAAGGCTATTACTTGTGGCAAACATATTTGTTTTCCTAGTGTGGGATCTCCTGATTAATTGCCATTTAACATATTGCCATACATAGTAACGTAACAATTTCGTAAGTGAAGTGAACTAGATATAACAACGATCTTTTATCTCATTTAAGGCGCCAAAACGTTGTAAAGTAGCGTTATACACATTGTTTCAATTATTTTTTAATGGGTGTATCTGCATGTGTATAAATGTTGCATACACAACTAGTCGGTTAATAATAAATAATCTGCAGATGATTGTTTAAACAGATACTGCGGTTCTGTTCATCTAACGACGAAAGTAGGAAAGGCTATATACGAATTAGGCGGTTTTAAAAATCAAATAACAACGCATTGTTCTTGAGTAGGAACAGTAAACTAGTTAAATTAAATTAAATTTAACTCTTGATTTTAGATTAATTCTCGTGTTAGCTTAAACTTCGGTGAACTTTAAATGCAATGTTAGTTAGCTCGACGCGAAGATATTTCGAGGAGAATTATTCTACAGTAGTAATTCGATAATCCGAACTAATGATTGCAGACCCCCATTCGGATTATCGAAACATTCGGATTATTGGATAGTTTTATTTTCCATAAGTTTATTAAAGAAAAACACAAATTTCAATGAAAAATTAAATATGTATGTATATTATTTTCTAGCGATATATAAAAATAACAAAGTTAGAGTTCATTTTTGTTACGAGTTTAACAGTTAAGGTCTTTTTATTCAATTAGTTAAAAATATAATATAAATCAATAAATTTTAATATAAATCAAAAATCAGTTCAAATCATGTATAAAAACATGTTAATAATAAATAAATAAAATAAATAAATATATAAATAAATAAATAAAAATAAATAAAAATAAATAAAAAAACTAGGTTTTAAAAAAATCTTTTAGGGTTGTTTGTTTTACACTATTTGTACATAACTCCAATGCTTCATTTCGCAAATCTGTCAGCTGTATAACTTTTTCATCCGCAAGATCTTTTTGTTGAGCCCATAGAATGCTTGTTTAAATAAGTGCTTCAGAATTTGATATTTGATCACCTTTTTCGACATGAATTTCGGCTTCATCGTCTTCTGACAACTGTAGACTCTCATCTTCATCTTCATTATCAGTATTGTAGCTTTTTTCAATCCATTCATTTAAATTATCATTGGTCAAATTATTTTGCATAGTGTTTTGAACAAGTTCCCTCATAAAATCCATAGTAATGCTTTCTTCTGGTGTTTCTATAGAATTTATATTTTGTCGAAGGATAGATAACGGTATATCATCTTCAGAGATGCAGTTTTCATCAAATATTTTTGACCAGCAAGTTTTAATAACTTCCTCTCGAAGGTTGCCCCAAGAATGCTTGAGTAAAATACATGCGTCTTTTAATGTAAATGATAAATGCCTTATCGTTATCTTCACCTCCTCCAATTATATGACATAGGAGTGACTTTTTATACGACATTTTGGTTATTCTAATGGCGTTTTGGTCCATGGGTTGAATTAAACTTGTGCAGTTAGGTGGTAAAAACAAGCATTTATAATTTTGATGAGAAAGCTCTGTTGGATGACACGGTGCGTTATCTATTATGAGCAGGGCCTTTTGTTCCAGATTGTTTTCAGATTGGTATGCTTTAACTTGTGGAACAAATGAATTGTAAAACCATTCCGAAAATATAAATGAAATCATCCAACCATTCTTAGATGAATAGTACTCCACCGGAGGAACATTCTTAAATGAACGCGGCGTCTTTGATTTTCCTACAACCGCCATACGCAATTTATGATCTCCAGATTTATTTGCACAGCAGAGAATAGTTGCTCGTTCTTTTGACATTTTTCTTCCCGGAGCACATCGTTCTTTATCATGCACCAAAGTTTGACTCGGCAGTAATTTCCAAAAAAGTGCAGCCTCATCTGCATTATAAATTTGTGTGTCGCATAAGCCTTCTGTAGATTGTAATTCTTTTAATTGCAGTATGAATTGGGGTACTAAATGGGGTTGGCTTGAGAGTTTTTCTCCACAAATTTTTAAATAACGAATGTTAAATCTTGTCTTGAATTTTTGGTACCATCCATATGAAGCATTAAAAGTTTTGTCATTGCCATACATATCTTTAAACATCTTTTTGGCTTTTTCGCATACAATTTCACGAGACAAAATGTTTTGCTTCTCCCGCTGCTTCAAAAACCAAGAGTAAAGGCCTTCTTCGAATTCGGGGTACTCACCAGTTCTTAGAGTTTTGCGAAATTTTAAATTTTTAGCGCTAGAATTCGCAGGAAAACTATAAACAAAGCAACAAATTAAAAAACTTACATTTCAGTTATAAGTGTATTTTTACAAACCTTTTTAACTCATTTCGTTTCTTTTTAATATCAGAGATAGTAGCACGTCCCACTCCGAATTGGTTGGCTAGGTCTTTACCGGATTTTCCTTGTTTCAGATCGTCTAATATTTTAATTTTGTCTAATAGAGACAGTGTTTTATGAGCACGTTTTTTATTATTCATTTTATGTGTTGTCACTCGCAATAACTCATAATCAATGGCAAAATATAATACACTCTCGCTCTGTTGCGAAATTCTGACTGCTGAAATACGAAAACATGAGTATAATGAATAATGAAAACATGAGTAAATTATGCAATTCGGATTACAGAATTGCAATTATTTCGGACTACAGAATAGCCAGCGCTGTGAAAGTAAACCGTCGGATTACTGGATTTTCGGATTAAGGAGTAGTCGGATTATCGAATTACTACTGTATATATTATTCTATAGTCACAAGATTTCAATCGATACAGGATGAATCGGGACTTGTCACTAAGATATATTTTTATATTTGACTTTTGTCGCCCTAGCAATTAAACCGGATTTAATAATTTTTGCTATTATGTATTTAACTTCATTTATATAAATGAAACAATAAAGATGAAACAAGTAAGATGTGTTAAGATTCGATTTATGTGGATATGTAGATAGTCCATATATATTGAGTAAAATTTACTTTAATATACCTCTCCGTCCTAGAAGATCTTTTGAGTTACATTACATGAACTTTTTCAGAACAAAATACTTGCAAAATGATCCACTGAGAAGCGCTTGTGGTGACTTTAATTTTGTTTCAGATGTAATTTCCTTAAATGAATCCATGTACTGAATTAAACATAATATTCTAAATTATCTCTAAATTAATCTAATTATCTAAATTACCGCAGCTGATGTGAATCATTCTCTACCAAGGGATTTAATTTTTTTCAGGCGATTTTTGGCAATATTTTACTACCAAGCTGAATCAAATTATAAATGATTATCCAGAGCAAGACCACGTCCATCTCGCCTGGCATGTGCAGGAGCTAGGCCCCTACTGTCACGCCTTGCATTTGTGAGATTCACTCTAATCATTGTTTACAAAAATCTACACACAACAGAATAGAATTTGATTATCCAGAGCAAGACCTCGTCCGTTTTGCCTGGCATATGAGGGAGCTTGATCCCGCCCGTCTAGCCTTTCATATGTGAGCACGGCTCTAATCAATCGATCTATTAACTATCAAGATGACATCCGGAATATACATACAACCTTAAACATTCTAGCTTGGCAATTTGTTTTTTTTTTTTATTTTAATACTAAGTTAAATAAGTTAATATTAATCGTTATATTAAAATAATTCTATAAATGAATGCTTATAATATTATGATTTGTAATTATGTGTACCTTTTAAATTTTTAAAATGTTATAAAGCTTTAAGGCTTAGCAGAAATAAATTAATAATAATAATAAAAAAAAGTTTCAGTGTCTAAATGAGCTCAGAAAGCAAAAGTTTGCAACTATTTTTTGTTAATCCTCTTTAGATTTAGCTAAAGCTTCTTCGACTAATTTGGCTAACAATCACATTTCTACATAATGCCAGGATATTTATGCCTGTACACGTTATCTGCATGCATTTAAATTTGTCTCTGACTGAGAAAATCTTAAAAGCCTGGTTTTCTATTGAGTGAGATGTGCGATATCTGAATATCAAACTTAAACACTTAAACACGTCCTGGAAGGACTTATGCGAAAAGCAACTGAATACCAAAATGAATAAGTAAAATGGTAGCGAATATCTTAAGTGAATTCAAGGGTTTTTTGTGCACTTAAAGATAGTATTTAAATAAAAGTGCAGGAGAGATCAAAGGCACTAATTACATTGAATAATATAAATATACTAATACATATTTATAATATAAATACTTCGCTGCGCTCCGCGCTAATCCCCTGAAAAGGGGACGTATAGTGAGACCACGTCCTTATCCAATTATTGTTAACTATTGCTGTGCGTTTGTTTGTTTGATGGTAATTTATTAAGTGTCCACATTTCCCAATAGGCAATGAAGCTAGGGCTTTTCTAACAAAAGCGTGTACGACTTCCTCGCTGCTTCTGCGAGCGCTTCTATGAGGCCTCATTTTTTGCTACCCAGAGCAGTACTACAATTATATTTTCCCCAAAAAAAAAGTGGTTCTGCTTATATTTCATGGTTACTTTTTCGTTAAAAGTTAAAATATATATTAATTCAAAAATGCTGAATAATAATCAACGTCATGACTTTTTTAACTAAAATTTTTTTTTGCTAACAAAAATATGTGAAATAAAATAAAATCACAGAATAAATAGATAGGAAAGAAAAGAAATAAAAAAAAAATGTTTTTAATTTTTTTGGTTAACTTCTCTTTAAGCGATTCTAAAGGAGTGCTTATGGTAGGCCTTTTTAAAGCAAGCACTGCGGAAGACATGGAAAATTTGCCCATTTCATATAAAAAAGTATATGGGCTTGGATATGAGTAGGGTAGGCCTCCGACATCAATTTTAAGGCCTGCTAGTAGCCCTTCGAATACCTGCCAATGCCTTCTGGGTTGTTTTTACAATGACTGCCGCTTGGGTCAATAGACCATACATACCAATCGTGGAATTTTACTAACAAAGCATGTACAATTTTAAAGATTTCAAAAAAAGTGGATGTAACTATAGTGCGACCACTCCCATTTTTTGTGAATTTTCCATTTATACAAAATTTTAGTCCTATACGATCAAAATCATTATACTGCCGTCATAAGGAAGAGTGCACATCTACATTTTTCAAAAATTTAAGCAAAATTCCTCACAATAAAAAGGCAATATTTTGTGAAATAATTATACAAATTTTATTCTGGAGAAATGGGAAGCCCAGGACGATATAAATTATAAGGTTATTTTAATGAATTAACCAATAATTCAAAAACTTTCACGGTGGCCTGGAATGTATTTTAATGAAAAATTCTTAGGCCCCCTATTTTTTAGGGTCATTGCTTTCCATTCCAGAAACCCAAATATCATGCCTAGAAAATCCCATCGATGTCATTCCACGAAAAAAACTGATTCAAGGATTTATTATCCTTAACATTTTTGTTAATTTTTGTTGCAAATGGGGTGACTAACAATTATATATTTGTATAATATATGAATTACGCGACATTCACTGTACATAGACTTTGATATACATATATGTATGATATATATGTATTTGATCACTTATTGCACAAAAATCATTTCTTATCTTCATTCACTGCCACGCACACGAAACTATAGTATTTGTTATATTTTTATCAATCGATATTCTTTGTAAGAGTTTTCAAGTTAAGGTGAATCCATTTATTTATACAAATTTGGGATTAAAATATTAAAAAAACTTAGATCATGCCGCAACACATGATGAAAATCGCCAAAAGTTGTGAATTTTGTGTTTAAAAAAAGAAGAAGTGATACGAATGAGAATTAACGAGCATTTATCAATTCCTCTATGTGTATTGGATACATTTTTGAGCTTTTGGTGGATACTTTTTTTATTATCGATGCGGCAACACTGAATACAACACAGGTTTTTTAACTTTCATATAAAAGAATGAAAGGTCATTACCATCTTAATTTTTCCATGTTATAGAATTGATATCTGCAGCATTATTGGATTTTTTTCTCTTTACTTCTTCGACTGATAGTTATCCAACCAAATTATCTTAAAAAGAGATATTAGCTCTATTACAGGAACTATGTTTTTTACCTTTTTTAATTAGAGAAAAGCACTTGAAGCATCTTTTTTTGACAATTAGGAGAGAGAGTTTTTTTTCTTGAAAGGACTTTATTTTTCACTAAATTACACAAAAGGTAATTTTCACAGTTTTGAGCATGCTGTGAGGGGGTAGCACGGTTCTTTGTTTATAGTGAATAGTCAGGCAATCTATTATCACTTGATGAATAAAATTTTTTCTTTAAATTAATACGACAGTTGACACATAGACAACTCGATTAATGCTCGTCCATTCCCATTCGTGTCACTTCTATTTTTTTTTGCAACGCTCCTTTCACTTCATAATATTTATGAATTTCTTTAGGCACAAAATTCACAATTACGAAGGAGTTTTACGAACAAACAACTATTTTCTACGAACGAAGAAACTAACGAAAAACAATTTTCTACGAATGAACGAACGAACATCAATTTTCTGCGAACGAACATCTATTTTCCACGAACGAACGAACGAACATAATAAAAAAACTGTCGAAAATAGTTAATATCGGCCGTAGCTGGACTCCTAGAGGGTTTAAAATATCAGCTGGTCCTATTATTTTTTGCCTCTTTACATTTCTTCCGAACACACCTACTCCCTATCTGCCACCCTTCGTTGGGTCCCCATAAATATTATTTTGTTTGATATATAATTCTATACATCTTTTACCAAAAAGAGCGTCTTTGAAAAATTTGTATAAAATAAAATTACGTAAATTTTCCAATTTTTTTTTTCTACGACTCATAATTTTCTTAATTTTCCATATTTTCATTCCATTTTGGTAAAAGACGTGCATTCAGGGTCTATTTTTGAAAGCATTTTTTTTTTTCAGACAATCTAGAGTGGAGCTATGATGTAGGCCGATTTTCACCTTTTTTGAAGGACACCAACTTCAGCACCATCTTTATATATAAACTAGTAAGGAATGGAGCTTCCGCAGGATACCGAAGCTAAAATATCTCCCCGCGGCCGTGTTGAGGTATATTCGAAGTCTTTGGCCTTCTATAAAATGTTTATGTATTATCTCCAAAAATATTTGTGTCATACGCTTAATTTTAAATTACCCCAAGCTGCCACTGCTCATTATGCTAAAGAATATATGTGCAAAATTTCATTGGTATGTGAAAACTCATACTAGCGGTGTAAAACAAATTCGTTTATAGTTAAAGTGCCACTCCCACGTTCAATTCTACACAATTTGATAGACTACTGAGTGCTAATTAATATGGAAAATTTGGAAGAAGTCGGACAAAGGCTATAGAAGGAGTTCAATTTAAATTAAAGTGGGACGCCCCTGTTTAATTCCGCCCAATTTTTTAAACTTATCAGTGCTCATTATTCCAAAGAATGTACTTGCAAATTTGGTTGAAATCAGAAAAATGGGGTAGAAAGAGTTTGATTGCAACTAAAATTGACACGCACCTTGTCCAGTCCCACCCACTTTTGTAGGCTTAAAACTTCTCATTATATTCAAGAATATATGCAAGAAATTCGGTTGAAATCGGAAAAACGGTGTAGATAGAGCTGGTTTAAAAATAAAGTGCCACGCCCCCTGTCTAGTACCACCCAATTTTATAAATTTACTCGTAAGATTGCTCAAATTACCAAGGATATGTGTAAAATTTTGTTGATTTCTGATACACGGTGTTAAAGAAGTTCGATTAAAAGTAAAATGCCACGCCCACTTTCTAAGTCTAAAGACTTCGCATTACACCATATGTGTATACAGAATATATGTGCAAAACTTGGTATGGGTTGGATAAACGATATCGGTGGAATTTGGGAAATGAAAGTTTTCTATTTTGATGACGTCACTTTGTATGGGAGGTAGGCGTGGTTTTCATCTGATTTTGCCAAATATCATAAAGATGGTTGATATTATATATCAAAGGTCATGTGCAAATTTTCAAGACATTTCTATAATTTTTGTGGATTTTTAAGAGATTAACGGTTACTATAAAGCCAATTTGTATGGGAGGTAGGCGTGGTTTTCATCCGATTTTTCCAAGTTTCATAGTCAGCATTTATATTAAAGATCAAAGCTTACATGCAAAATTTTAAGGCATTTGTTTAATTTTTGTGGATTTCTAAGAGATTTAATAGTTAAAATAAAGTCTCTTTGCATGGGAGGAACTTGGTCTTGATTTTTTAAGTAGGAGCTTATATTTTGAGCAATATATATTTAGTATAAGTACGTTGAGCAACACACGCAGCTCCGTCAAGGTAGAAAATGACCTCTCCGAAACCTTCAATACCGAATAAGGTTTCAGACAAGGCGATCCACAGTCTTGCTATCACTTCAATCGTGCAATCAACTTCAATGGTGCATCGTAATGGCGCCATTTTCTACAAAGGTGTTCAGCTCCTTGAGTACGCCTAAGATATTGATATTGTCGGCAGAACCAAGAGAGTTACCAAGATGTTACCGCTGCTTTCACCGCGATCGAAAAGGAATCAGTCAAAGTGGGTTTGACGATAAATGAGGGTAAAACAAAGTTATGCTGTTTACAAACAAGGGAGCGCGGCGTTTAGAATCTCACGTTTCATCCGGCAGCTATAACTTTGAAGAAGTCAAAGAGTTTGTATACCTTGGCACCGCCATTAATACCAACAACGAAATCAGCCTGGAGATAAAGCAAAGAACAATAATTGCTAATAGGTGCTACTACGGGCTCAGTAAGCAACTAAGTTCCAGAGCCCTCTCTTGATCGGCAAAACTAACACTCTACAAGACGCTCGTTCTACCTGTGCTGCTTTATGGCGCTGAGGCATGGGTAGTTTCGCAAACTGACGCAGCCGCTCTGGGGGTGTTCGAGAGAAAAGTTCTTCGCAAAATCTTCGGTCCTGTTCGACTCGGCGATGACTATCGCATCCGAATGAACAACGACCTTGAACCACGAAGACATTGACGTAGTGCGACGTATAACTGTGCAGCGACTGCGCTGGCTGGGTAATGTCCATCGTATGGACGACGAAGCTCCAGCGAAAAAGGTGCTCGAGGCAAGGGTCGCTGGTCAACGACGACGAGGGAGACCATGCCTCCGATGGATGGACCAGGCTGAGAAAGCCCTAACCGCACTTAATGTATCCGATTGGAGAAGGCGCGCGCAAAGCAGAGGCGCCTGGCGAGAGCTGATGAGATCGGCCAAAACCCGGACACGGGTTGTTACGGCCACCTAAGTAAGTAAGTAAGTAAGCTTATATTTTGAATTTCATCGCGATAGCTTTGAAATTGCGGCTGTAATCGTGTCCACAGACGGACAGACGGACAGAAATACGGTCACACGGAAATCGCCTCAGGAGGTGATGCTGATCAAAAATATATATATTTTTCTGTACCTGCCACGCCTATTTCTTGGCGTTACAAACGGAGTGACAAAGTTAATATACCCCTTACGCAGTACGCGTTGGGATATAAAAATGCCTCACTATATTTAAATAAATTTTGCCACGACCCGTTTTACTGCCCATAAAAAAAAAATGCTATATTTCAGACGGTTTTAGCCGTATTAGACTATAATTTGGTAGTTTGTATGCTGACTGTCGGCAACTGTACGAAAAGTGGATTGCCACACCCCCTTTTACCGCCCACAAAAAAGAAAAGTTATGATTTTTGCATATGATTTTGGTTGTATTGGACTAAAATTTGGTAATTTTGCTGACTGTCAGTAAATTTCATTAAAATGGGCGTAGCTGTAGTAAGCCTATTCATAAATAATTATAAATCACTAGCAGAGTACCCGACCTTGTTCGGATAGAGCTAATTTGAGTTGAATTGAATTAATAGCAAAGAAGGATTAATTTATATTCTTTTTGCTTGAAAAAATAATTTATTAAAGCCTATCTACACAGTTAAGTCTGCTTGAAATATTAATTTTACTATAACTTTTCATGAACTCTTGCCTGCATTGATATACTTGGCAGTACATTTGGAAAACGGACATAGAGTATATTTTACTGCAGAAAACATGCACAGAGTGATTCAAGAAATACCTGAAATCACATTGATTGCTTTTCTTAAACCATGTTTAAGTGATGATTTCGCGAAGACCTTGCTCTGCAGCCAAGTTCATACTATACATGAACACTAAAGAAATATAATCTACAGAAACGAGCAAAAAATGTTAAAGGATGGGTTGAAATTAAATGAGGTTCGGCTCTAGGTAGAGCTTACACGAATCATTGTAATTATTTTGAATACTTTTACCTCCTACTTCTGTTGGAACACATAAAGGGATCTACAACTTTCACTTATTTAAGAACTGTAGATGGTGTGTTTCCTCCCACATACCGCGTGGCATGCGAGGCTGTAGGTCTTCTTGAAAGTGACGACCATTGAAGAAATGCACTGTCTGTTGCCGATTATGATGCTGATTCTTTGCCAAATGTTCAACGCATTACAGTTATGGAACGATTTCAAAAATCAATTTTGCGATGATATTTTGCACAGACATTGCTCACAATAAAGGAAATACCTTACAATGATACGTTCCTTTTTGAACGAGAGCTTGGCTTCGATTGAGAGTACGATTTGCATGCTTGGAAAACGTTTAAAAGATTAAGGTTTGCTAGAACCCCAAATACTGAACTAGATAATACTGAACTAGATATATCTGAGGAGGAACTAAAATTAACTTCTGAACAGATAAATGTCTACAACAAAATATACGTACTACAAAGTGTAACGAATTATGAAGTGTAACAACAAACATTTTTTTTATTGATTGTCCTGGCAGTACTGGTAAGACCTTCCCAACTAAAATAATTCTTGCTAAAGTTCGTCATGTACGAAAAATTGCAATTGGTCGAACTACTCACTCAACATTTAAGTTGCGTCTTTCAGTTTCATCATGCAAAACAACACATTCATGCTCAATTCGTAAAAGTGGTGCCATTGCAAAAGTACTCAAAGAAGCATGATTAGTTGCTTGGGATGAATGCACCATGACACATTAGGCCCATATCGAAGCTGTTAATACCATGTTAGAAGATGTTAGGCCATCAGGTCGTGTGATGGGTGGTGTAGCTTTTTTATTCTCTGACGACTTCCGTCAAACACTATCGGTTGTACTTAAAGCCACCCGAGCTGATAGAGTAAGAGTTATCATGAAGAAATCAAATGTGTGTCAATATGTCAAGAAACTTCAACTGACAACTAATATGCGTGCCCATTTAAGACGAGATCACGATGCCGCTATATTTGCTGCTCTTACTAAAAATAGGAAAAGGAACATTGCTCTTGACAATGGATTGCTTCATGTTTCAGATACATTGGGTACATACGCTTCGACTATAGACAATTTGGTTTCAAATGCTTACCCAGATATCAAAAATTTGCGTCAAAAATCTGCCGCATTCTTATGTGGAGAGCTATTGTTTCCACCAAAAATTCAGATGTGGATGTACAAGTCAATCGATACGATTGTTAATAAGGATGATAAGATTCGCTATCCAAGTAAATTTTTTAATTCATTACATTCATGAGGCCTTCTCTATGCGGCTTAATTTACCTATTATGTTATTGCGCAATTTAAAACTTCCACAACTTTGTAATGGAATCCAGCAAGTAAAGCAGCTTTTACCAAATATTATAGATAATCTATATTAATAAAAATCATTATCTGTTTGTTTGTCTGTGTGTTTATTGTTTGACTTTTATACAAATCTTAACGACTGAACGAACATCGCTCAAACTTAAAACGTGTATTACTTGCGCTGCGCCCTATAATAGGTAATTGCATACTTCGTTTTAACCACGCTCCCTTTTACCGTCCACAAATCCATAAAAATGCAATATTTCCGACTGTTTCGATTGTATGAGACTAAAATTTGGTAATTTTATTTGTATGGTAACTTTCGGCAACTGTACCAAGAATGGGTTTCCATGCCCTCTTTTACCGCCCACAAATCAATGAAAATGGTATATTTCAGGCTATTTTGTTCGTATAAGGCTGAAATTTGGTAATTAAGTTTGTATATTGACCGTCGGCAACTGTACTAAAAATAGGCGTGCTGGCACTATAATTACGCTCACCTTTAAGAAATCAGACTCCAAAACTTCTTGGCCGACTGCGCTGAAATTTTGGCAGTAGATTGTCTTCGAGCACGAGATGGGGTATGGAAAAAAAATGTTTGCCACACCCCTTTTAGTTTTTACCAAATGTTGTTCAAGGGCACAAAAAATTCCGTCGGTTTTTTTTTTTTTGATCGCTCAACTTAAACTCCAATAAAAACCTTTCTTTATTTTAAAATACCGTCGACACCCGAAGTTCATAATGTTTTACTCTGCTAAAAAATAAATTTACGTTTTTTTGTCATATCAACTTTTTTTATAAATATTTGTCGGCGGTTTTATTTAAAACAAGTTATGTATTTGATACACAGAAAAAATGTAATACAATTCAATTGAAAAATATTGAAAGTTATTTCATAATACAAATTTTCAATACACATCATAAAATAAACAACAAATAGAAACAAGTTGAAAGTAATATATATAAAATTCAACGCCCCCCTCAATTAGACAATTTTAATAAATTTCTTATTATTTCAAAACTAGATACATCCTACGTTGTCTTCAAAAATTTTTATAGGATCTTTCCTTCCATATTTCCATATTCCTTCAGATGTTGCATGACTTAAGGCAACATATTCTGCTTCACTTGAAGATGTATCCACCGTCGCCTGTTTCTTACTAGACCAAGAAACTGGACATCCAAAAACGTAAAAATATATCCACTTGTAGACTTTCTGTCTTGTAAATTATTGGCCCAATCAGTATCTGCATAACCAACTATGGTTTCATCTTCTTGACGACGTTAAACTAGTTTGAAATTTTTGGTTCCCTTTAAATATCTCAGAACTCTTCTTAATGTTAACCAATGAATTTCTCCAGGATTTTGTTGAAATCTTCCCATTTATCCTACAGCGTAACAAATATCAGGACGTACACATAACATCAGATACATAAGACTTCCCAATAATTCGCGGTATGAATTCTTAGTTGTTCCTGCACTTCATGTGGCAGTTGAAGTCCTTTTTCCATTGGTGACCAAATCTCATTACAATCTTGCATTCCAAACTTCTCTAAAACTTTTGTAATATTGTATTCCTGCGAAAGCTGCATGACACCTTCCTCACGATCATATTCGATTTTAATCCCAAGATAATAGCTTAGATCTCCGCAGTCTGACATCTCGAAGGCCAATGATAATTTTTCCTTTAAAACTTTAATTTCAGACTCGTGGCTTCCTACTATCAGCAAATCATCCACATATAGTAACAAAAACATAGTACTTTCTTTTTAGATTCTCTTATACAAGCAATAGCCATGTTGCGAACGCTGAAATCCCATGTTTATGAGGTGTAAATTGAATTTTTCGTTCCAACATCTTGTACTTTGCTTTAATCCATAAAGTGATTTGATGAGCTTAAGGACATTGCCCGATTCATAATCCATTCCTTCTGGGGGTTCCATATATATATCTTCTTTTAGTTCCCCATGAAGGAACGCAGTTTTGACATCTAAAAAAAAAAAAAAAAAACGAAATGGCCATTTCAGCCCTTGAAAGGACTTTGACCGAGCTTCTTATGATCAATTGTGTTGTGTGTGATGTGAAATGTTTGCACACAAATGATCGAGAACTGGACCTACATGTTTTACGCCGACTCCGAACGGCTTATGTTCTCAAAAAGCTTTTCATGGCAGTTTTTACTCTCTGAGGTTTGCTATTGTCTGCAGAGAGGAGACGGCCGAACAGAAAAATTAATTCAATTGAAAAAATTTTCTGTGCCAGATGGAGGACTCGAACCTTGGTTCTCTGGCGTAAGAGTCACACACTCTACCCACTACGCCACGGCCGCCAGTCTTGACATCTAACTGGTGAAAAAAAAATCTTTTTGCAACACCAACAGTTAAAATGATTCTAATAGTTGTTAGCTTCGCAACAGGTGAATAAGTATCCTCGTAATCTACGCCATATTTTTGTAAAAAACCTTTAGGGACGAGCCTCGCCTTGTATCGTAAATGTTTGCCATCCGCATTCTTTTTAATAGTAAAAACCCATTTCGACTTGAGTAGATTTGTCTTATCGGGTCTTGGAACAACATCCCAGACATGGTTTTTCTCCATGGAATTTAACTCATCTCGAATAGCACTCAACCAATGATTTCGATTTTCGCAGTTTTCAATTTCAGCAAACGAGTTTGGTATTTGCGTCGGATTTGGCAAGGATATTGCTTCAAATAATGACAAATGATAATCTGATAACTTACTTGATTGCTTGCGCTCTCGTTGACTTCGTCTGGGCTCAAACGTATCTGTATTTGAAACTTGAGGCTGATCAGGAATTGAATTATCCGGATCAGAATTTGCGACTTGCTTCTCAGACACATCACCTTCGTCAATGACTTCTTCTTCAATAGCTTGGCTTGAAACTTGTTGATCAGCTTGCTCCTTATCCCTCTCTTGATCAAACCTGTTGACAACCAAGACGTCCGAAACGATTTCCATTTTATCTTTGTATGGATAGCAGTTTTCGTTAAATTTAACATCACGCTCTAATATCACTTTACGATTTTTCATATCCCACAAGCGATAAGTTTCTTTCGTTTTTGGGCAGGTATCCTGACATCCAAAAACACGCAATTTGCTTAAGTCGAGCTTTTGACCGAACCACATCTCAGCTGGAGTTTTACGATTTTTTATTGCGTTAGATGGGCTTCTATTAATTAAAAATACGCTGGTGTAGGCTGCCTCTCCCCATAAAACATTGGGTCTCCTGCATCCAATAAAAGAGCTCGAACTTTTTGAACTAAAGTTCGGTTGAATCTTTCAGCAACTCCATTTTGCTGAGGAGTGTATGCCATGGTTTCAAGAATTTGTATCCCCTTTTCCTTACAGAATCGACGTATTTCATTTGATTTATATTCACGGCCTTGATCCACAGTAATATTAGAAATTTTTGTTGCAAACTTAGCTGTGGCTGCTGCTTCAAATTCTTTAAAATTCTCAAATACTTCCGACTTCTTCTTTAGTAAATAAATCGATGTAAAGTGCGTAAAGTCATCGATGAAAGATACAAAATAACGATATCCATCCCAAGAAACTGAACTGAATTGTCCGCAAACATCTGAATAAATATGTTCTAGAGGTCTTACTGCTCTGGCTCTTGTTCCAGAAAAAGATTCTCTGGACTGCTTGCTTTGAACACATATTTCGCAGAATCCTTGTTGACCAACTTTAGATAATCCAGTTGCCATATCACTTTGTACAAGTTGGTTGTAGCCCTAATGACTGATGTGACCCATCCTCTTATGCCATAAAATACCTTCTTCAGATTTGCTCAAACTACAGGAAGACTGAGTGACACTCATTTTCATTTCGAAAAGATTTCCACAGCGACTTGCAGTTGCGATCACTTGTCCATTTCTTTCAATAACTGCATGAGTTTTCTTGAATTTAACATCGATTCCAGCCTCCAACATTTTACTAACTGACAAAAGATTCTCACGAAACTGTGGACTAAATAACACGTCCTTTAAAAATATGTTTACAACTGTATTGCTTACACCGTTGATTTCACCAATTTGTGTTACCACAATTTGTTCTTCGGCTTTTGCTACATTGATGTAACGAGGAGTTGTCATTGCACTTAGCCTTTTAAATAAATGCGCATCATAAACGAAATGATCAGTTGCTCTAGAATCTAAAGCAAACACTGCGATTTCGTTTGTCGATGATTTTGACTCGTTGCATGCGTCTGCCATGAAACTTACCCCGAAACTTGCAGTATACTTAGCATCTTTAGATCGGCAGTCCTTCTTCATGTAGCCATATTTACCACATTTATGGCACTTTCCGTTGAATCTCTGTGTAACAATTTTCTTTTTAGTGGAAAAAGCAGTTACTTTCTGCATGGCTTCATCCCCAAAGCGATTTTTCTTTTTGGTTTCTTCTGCTAACAAACGTGGTTTTATGTGTGCTAACGTAAGTTCTTCCTCTGTTAGGTTTTCAAGCGCTGTCACTACTGCATCATAAGATTCTGGGAGTGTAAGAAAGAGCTGTGAAACCAGATCAGCTTCTTCCGGTTTTGCTCCAGCCGTCTTAAGTTGCCTTACCAGTGAATCAAACTTAAGGAAATGCACGCTTAAACTTTCATAGTCTCTGAATCGTAAATTCGCGAGCTCCTTCCGTACAATTGTTTGATTTTGTGGTGACTTTCGGGCAAATGTTGCAGTTAATGCATCCCACATACCCTTTGCTGTTGACTGTTCTCGAATGTATTCGAGATAGTCGTCGTGAACCAAGCTTGTAATGATGTCCTGTGCTCTGGCATCCTTCCTGTTACTGCTGTCGATAAATTATCGCCAATTCGTTCTGCTGCTGTATTTGGAGCTGACTGTTTTACAGCGTCCAAACAGCCCGCGGAAGCTAAATGCTTCTCTACACGAAACCTCCAATTTTCGAAATTTGTGCCAGCAAACTGAGTTATTCCAGTGGTTTTATCCATGGTGCCCATAACCTTTTATAAATATTTGTCGGCGGTTTTATTTAAAACAAGTTATGTATTTGATACACAGAAAAAATGTAATACAATTCAATTGAAAAATATTTCATAATACAAATTTTAAATACCCATCATAAAATAAACAACAAGTAGAAACCAGTTGAAAGTAATATATATAAAATTCAACAACTTTGCATAAGGAATTTATTGTAAAAATAAAAATACAAAATAATTTTCAAGTATTCAAAAATGTTTCTCAATAATGCTTTTTGTACATTAAAAAAGCCAGATTGAAATACATTTTCTCAATTGTCAGTAATAACTCTTGAAAAATACCAATATTTTACGAACATTTTTTAAACGTTTTAACTTTAATCGACTTTTAAGGCGTCTCCACAGAAAATCTATAAATATTTCTGCTAAATATTTTGGAATCATGCCAATTAGAACATTCTTAAACAACGCAAAGAAAAAAGTTCACCAAAAGGTGTTATGAGTTTTGATATTTATTTCCAACTATCAACCACTGTGCGTCGCCGGGATCCATTTATTTCAGCATGGACTTGAGATCATGACCTTTTGCTTTATCTAATTATTTCTTAACAATTTTTAAGCCGTTTACTTTTGGCAAGCTTGCATGGTTTATTTGGCTTCGTAGAAAACAAGACTTGAACATTTTTATATTTATAAAAGGTTCGGACTGATTAAGACTAAATTTGTATTTTATTTATAATAAATCATTTTTCTCATATATAGTACAATTACATTCGTTTAAGTAAATAGTATCCATTGATATGACTGAGCTGCACTTCTAATTCACGCCTTTTTCTAAGCGTTTGTGTCATATTTGAAGTAACATTTGATTTTTACGCGTATACGATAAAAAATCATTAATGGCTTCATTCTGTATGCCTATCCGATCAATCGTTTCGTGTAAAACAGTGTTCGTTCGTGTTTTTGAAATTCGTAATTCGAACAGATTCAAACAACGATAACAGCTGATCAGCTGGCGAACGATGCCGTAACACAGTAACTTTTTGCAATCTGTATCCCTAACGATGAATAAAACAACGAAGCGAGACGTCAAAATTAAACGAACACTTTTAAGTTATCGTTGTTTTATTTGTCGAAAAATTTTTTTTGAAAATGGATATTTTTTTTTTTGACTCTATTGACTGTCGGTTGTGACATGCTTGAAATGGCTTCATTTCCAACAGATTTTTGGTAGCTTCCAGTAGCCAGAAATCTAAGGAAAGCTGCCAATTTTAGCTGTGGTGGTATGTGGGTATTCCTGTAGGTCACTTTCATGTGTGGGCTCACATCAGAAAATATGTGCTGGAACAACTCTTTGTTGACTCGCAAATCTGCGATGAATCTATGTTGAAGCATTTGTTTGGCTCAGCTCATAAACTCTTAACTATTATTATGTATAAATAAATTCATAACTTACTCAGTTTCTGGTAACTCCAAAACATTCGTGCAATCTCGCAACCTTCTTCTGTGCACCCTCAAATCGTTCCTATCGCTTTCCCCGGAATCAAACACGGCAATAGCTGCATACATTTTAGTCCAATCACTATTTTGATTAAA
The DNA here is from genome assembly GCA_914767935.1 of Coremacera marginata. Classification (NCBI taxonomy): domain Eukaryota; kingdom Metazoa; phylum Arthropoda; class Insecta; order Diptera; family Sciomyzidae; genus Coremacera; species Coremacera marginata. The sequence goes on from OU612046.1 coordinate 78,409,261, forward strand.
AACACTAAACACCATAAATCAATAATCGTAAAAAACAATGAACATTAAAGAAATTGACCGATTTGCTCAAAATATTTTTCTTCAATGTAAACAAAAACAGCTGATTCATATTAACAGATTGAAAATAGGCATTGCCAACAACCAAAAAACGAAGCTAAAAGTTTATGAAATCTTTGCAGGAAAATGCCGAAATTCTGTGATTTGCTAGAATTTTTTATATGGCAATTTTTAATTTGGCAACTGCTTGTGTATAACAGTTTGAATGACGTAGCAAACGTAAGCTTAACGTAAGGGTTGCCGATCAGACTCGTTCGAGATACAGATTTCGATTAGTTTACAACTTCGTTCGTATATTCATCGTTCGTTGAATGGTTCGTTAGGGATACTAAATGAGGCTATAAGTCTTGACTAAAATATTTGCTTTAAATAGAGCTAATTTTTTTTATTTTTAATTGCATTCTAACTCATATCAGACCAAAATTCATATACGACAAATTCTCGTAAGTATTTGGGCGACGATTTGTACTTATTTATTTGTAAAAAATATAAGTTGCGAAAAGAGATTCCAATTTCCCAAACAACCCCTATTAACACAAACAATTATATAATATTAATATTAAAAAAAAAATATGGTGCAAAACTTACAATTTAATTAAATTAATAACGAAATTTTTTTCAAGTACTGAAAGTAATGTCTGCATCAAATGAACTGCTATGTAAATTGCTTTTAGTTGCACGTATTTTATGCCTCGTGTCCTTGCATTTTAATAATAGGACAATGCAATTGTTTGCTGTGAGCTCTGCTGCTCTTGCTACATCCTGCCCATGTCTTGCATTATAATTGCATGTTATATACAAAATATTATTTTTTTTTTTAAATACTTAAAAGCATTTCGCTGTCAGCATTGTTCAGTTTACTTTAATAACAAAGGACTCTGCCATTAATTTATAATTAACCACTGTCAACAGACACGCATATAGAGAACACACTCACACGCTCGTAAATTGTTCAAGAAAGGTGTATGCAGCACTGTCCTTATATGCTTCAGAGATCTTCAACAATTAAATGCTAATTAAATAAAAATGTAGATGCATGGAATGGGATTGTTTGCCGCTCAAACAGTAAAAAATATTATTTATATATATCTATATTTTTATATAAAAGAGTTGTGACACTGCACGGACCGTTTTGGGGTAATTAAGTAGGCTGTAGTGGGCTGATGTGTACCACGTTTTAATTTGTTCCTATAAAAGTGTTAAGAACTTTAATTTTTGTTGGTTTAAAGACATTTCCCTTGCAGAAGAACCAATTTGAAGTGAGTGTTTTGAGTGACCCATGAAAATCAAATTGACACACACCATCTCTTTGTCGATTTAAAAGCTGCGTTCGATAGCCCGAGAAGGGATTGCCTATACGCAACAATGTCTGAGTTCTGTATACCTGCAAAGTTGATTAGACTTTGCAGAATGACGTTGAGCAACACACGCAGCTCCGTCAAGGTAGGAAATGACCTCTCCGAAACCTTCAATACCGAAAGAGGTTTCAGGCAAGGCGATCCACTGTCTTGCGATCTCTTCAACATCATCATGTAGGGGATCGTACGAAAGGCCGGTGTGCATCGTAATGGCACCATTTTCTATAAAGGTGTCCAGCTCCTTGCGTACGCTGATGATATTGATATTGTTGGCAGAACCAAGAGAGATGTTACCGCTGCTTTCGCCGCTATCGAAAAGGAATCGAACAAAGTATATGCTGTCTACAAACAAGGGAGCGCGGCGTTTAGACTCCCACGTTTCATCCGGCAGCTATAACTTTGAAGTAGTCAAGGAGTTCGTTTACCTTGGCACCGCCATTAACACTAACAACGAAATCAGCCTGGAGATAAAGCGAAGAACAATAATTGCTAATAGGTGCTACTACGGGCTCAGTAAGCAACTAAGTTCCAGAGCCCTCTCTCGATCGACAAAACTAACACTCTACAAGACGCTCGTTCTACCTGTGCTGCTTTATGGCGCTGAGGCATGGGTAGTTTCGCAAACTGACGCAGCCGCTCTGGGGGTGTTCGAGAGAAAAGTTCTTCGCAAAATCTTCGGTCCTGTTCGAGTCGGCGATGACTATCGCATCCGAATGAACCACGAGCTGTATGAGCTCTACGGAGACATTGACGTAGTTCGGCGTATAACTGTGCAGCGACTACGCTGGCTGGGTCATGTCCATCGTATGGACGACGAAGCTCCAGCGAAAAAGGTGCTCGAGGCGAGGGTCGCTGGTCAACGACGACGAGGGAGACCATGCCTCCGATGGATGGACCAGGCTGAGGAAGCCCTAACCGCGCTTGGTGTATCCGATTGGAGAAGGCGCGCGCAAAGCAGAGGCGCCTGGCGAGAGCTGATAGGTCGGTCGAAATCCGGACTCGGGTTGTCACGGCCATCTAAGTAAGTAAGTAAGTTTTGAGTGGCTGTTGAATATTTTGAGAAATGGCGCTTTTTTGGTATTTTTCCAATCGGTGGGGTGATGTTGGTTTAAAGACCAGGAACTTTAATTTTTGATGTTTATTTTAACTTTTTATGTTAAGTAAAAGTTTTATAATAAAAATTTAATGAAAAAAAGCAATATCTCTTAAATCTGTCTGAATCTCAATGCGCACACACACACACACACACATACTTTAAATTAAAAAACTGATCGTTAACTTCAATAAAATATATGAATGGCTTTAAAAAAAAAAAAACGAAATGGCCATTTCAACCCTTGAAAGGACTTTGACCGAGCTTCTTATGACCAATTGTGTTGTGTGTGATGTGAAATGTTTGCACACAAATGATCGAAAACTGGACCTACATGTTTTACGCCGACTCCGAACGGCTTATGTTCTCAAGAAGCTTTTCATGGCAGTTTTTACTCTCTGAGGTTTGCCATTGTCTGCAGAGAGGTGACGGCCGAACAGAAAAATTAATTCAATTGAAAAAATGTTCTGTGCCAGATGGAGGATTCGAACCTGGGTTATCTGGCGTAAGAGTCACACACTCTACCCACTACGCCACGGCCGCTTTATTAATTGTAAAAAATGCCATTCAAATGAAGCGCCGACGCGAATAATGTTGTAAGCGACAAATTATTAGTTCTTTGATTATTTAGGCCAATTTCAATATTTATTTTAGATAATTAAGAGGTTTTTGGCAAATGCTTTACTATTGCAATTTTTATTAAAAACAAAAATTCAATTTTATCTCCCAACGTTTCGTCAATTTTTTGTTGACATTTTCAGGGGATTTTTTTTATATTTATTTCTAGAAAACACAATAATTTTTGGTTTTAACAAACATTAAAACAATTGAAAATTTACATTAACTTACTTTATAACATTATATAAACAAAAAAAATTTTTTAGAAATAAACATTAAACATTTGTCCAGTGCAACTGCATAGTTATTGTTTATATTGTCAGTATCTTCTTTAAAATTAACAGCTCTGTCGCGTTTTTGCTGTATTCGTAAACTTTCCAGTGTCAATCTTTTGTTTGTTTTGTTTTCTACGTCTAATAGCCCGAACACAACACGCGCGACGAGCGGCAAGCGCCAATTGTCACTTTTCATTTACATGTGTTTCTTATGGGACGAATTTTGGAGACTTGTCGCGCAACATTGTCGCTTGCCGTTGCCGTCGGCTTCAATTTAATTTTAATTTGACAGGCAGCAAAAGCAAGTTTCTGCCATTGTTTACATTTGTTAATACTGGTCGCATTCAGCAAACTGTACTGTTGTGAAATTTCTTGTGAGTAAGGGACGTTTTGCTTGAACTTCACAATTTTAAGTACAACTGAATAATGGCATAAGAATCCATAATGAATGCAAAATTGATTTATAAATAAAATTTTTAATTTAGTGTCTTTTTGTTTGAACTGGTGCATAGTTGATTCACCAAAACTGCGCAACTAGATTATTATTTTTAAGCACTCTTTAGTTGTGCTGTTTTGGTAAATCAACTATGCACCACTTTAAAGGAAAAGACACTGATTCTTTGCAAAAATGCATTTAGGAACTCAGCCATACTTTCGACAGGCGATAATATCGATAAAATATCACTTTGCTTTAATTTTTTCATACAATTTTGTTGTTTTTTATTTTTTCATACAATTTTGTTCGCTCCAAAAGTGAAGTTATAACTGTCGCCACAGAATAATGAATGCATTTTTTTCATATGAATGCTATTCACAAAGAATGCAATTCATAAAGAATTTCAGAATTTTCAAATATTCTTTTTTTATCTATCTAAATTATTATTACGCAAGCGCATTTTTTGTGATGACTATCAAATCTATACTAAAGACGTGATTTTAATAAATAGGGTAACAATTGAGAGCTCTTGCTTTGTAGATGTGCGATAAGGTCTTATTTTTTCTTAAATATTGTTTTTTAAAAAAAAAAACGCTGAAACAATTTTCTATGAAAACCAACCAAATTTCTTTGTGAATCCTAAAAGTATGTGATAAATTTTTATTATAATGCTTTAATAAGGAATAACGGGATTACCCAAGAATTCAACAGAAACGTAGAAAGTTTCTATGAAATCCTTGGTTCAAAGGTAAAAAAATCCTCAATATAAAAATAAAATTACCTGTCACTAGATATTTTTTATTTTGGCGTTTTAACGCCACACGGGATTACTAGTTATTCATATTTTATTCACTATTCATTTCATATTAATTATTCATTTGTGATTCATTATTTATTGGTTATTCATTGTTCATTTGTTATTCTTTACTAATTTCGTGTTCATTATTGTTTTTTTTATTTATTAATTGATATAAATGAAACGAATAGTTATTGAATTTTTAAAATGTAATGCATGTAAATGCATTCATTGAATCGATTCTTATTTCGTCATTCACTCATTCACATCTTTGAAAATAAAACTAAATTGTACAATGCACGGTTTGCCTTCCGTTTTGATTATATTTCAGTTTTTTATTTTATGGTTACGTTTTAATTATTTTAATTTATTTAGGCGTTATTTAGTAATCAAAATTGATTGGTTTTTGAAAAAAGATTTTAAAAACGAATAAAAATAAATTTAAATTTTTCACTTTAAAAATTTGCCAACGTTTCTCAGATTGTTTGTCTGCTTCATCAGCCGTCTTTTATAGTTTTATAGTTAATAAAAGACGCCCTGATGAAGCAAACAATTTGCGAAACGTCGCCAAATTTTTAAAATTAAATTTAAAAAAAATTAAACTTAAATTTGTTAAATTCATTTGTTTTTTAAATCGTTTTTCAAAAAACAATAAATTTTGGCTTCTAAATAGCGCCTTAATAAATTAAAATGAAATTGAATGCATTTGTTTTTTAGCTCAGTGTTATTATTCAAAACGGCAACTGTTGAGTCGGCTGAATGCAGCCATTGTGTTTTGTTTACTATTGTTTGACTGTTGAAGTGCTTACTTTTCGTTTACTTTGTAAAACAAGTTTTTTGAGTTCAAGTTTTGAAGGCAAGTTCGTAAATTATAACATTAAAAATTTAATATGTATTATGTTTCTTCTATTGCAATATGAACTTAGATGAACAAATAGTTGAAGAGCAGCTGAAGTTTGCTGCTGTCGCGTTTATTATAATCAAGTAGCTCAACATTTCTCTACAACGACAGAGTGCAGACATGTTGCTTGCCGCTCGTCGCGCGTATTGTGTATGGGCTATAATATTTTAACAGCATCAATATCAGCTGTGTGGCCTGTCGTAAATATATGTTGTGCTAACGCGGTTGTTGTTTTTTGTTTCGTATGTCCAGCTTGTGTTCTGTCATTCTTGTTTTTAGCGCTCTTTTTGTTGTTCCTATGCATACAATGTTGATTTATAAGGTTGTCGTAAGGGAGAGAGCGAGTACCCATAATTGTCAAATCGAAATTGACAGCTCATAGAAAATCTGCAAGTGCTCTCTTTTATCATCCATTCTTCTTTCGTAGTCATTCGTAAAATTGGCTGGTTTTGACAATTATGGGTACTGCGGAGAGAGTGCGATCAGCCCTGCGACAACCTTATAAATCAACCTTGTTCCTATGTATATTTTGTTACAATTTTCGTGCTCTGTGCCTTTGCATTGTATTTCATACACGACAGTGCTCTTTTCTTCGTTCTCTATTCTTGTTTTTGTTTTCGTGAATATTCGGTTTAAAGCACAGACTCATATATACAGACATTGCTTCCAGCTGTCACTTTCCAATTTCCACAATCTCGGTGATTTGGCGATTAAGACCAAAGCAGCGGACTGCAAAGCAGCGAAAAACTGCGCGGTTATGTTGCTAGAGTTTGTTGATAGAGTGCTACAAATTGTTGATAAAGCACAAGCTATCAATATCAATACTCTCAGCAATGTTGACGAGAAGCATTTTACAGATTTTTTTTCTTTAGAATTCTGAGCTGACGGCTGCCTTGCTTGTTTACTTTTTTTTGGCTGATTTTTGTTCCTGTTGTCGACTAGGTTTTTTTTTTTTGGTGCTGTTTGTTTTCCATTTTTTTGGGTGGATTTTGTCAATCGTCTAAAATGATATTTTTGCGATTTTGTCTATTTTGAGGATTGAAGTTATAGAAAAATGGCTGTAACTTCTTTATTTCTGGATAGATTCAAGTGCACCCAAGGACAAAATGTTGGCAAATTTTACCATCTTTAAAATGAATAAATTTTTAAATTTGTATTTTTTTTTTTACTAAATTTATTTATTAATTTCTATTTCTATGTTCAAACTATACTAACTAAACTAAGAAAACTATCTAATAAATTGTATTTATTTTTTATGTTACAACTATGCTAACTAAACTAAGAAATCTATGCCAGAAAAGGGCACTTAAGGATTTTTGGAAAAAAAATCAAGTTGCAACAGCTATAACTATTTTATACGATTTTCGGTTTTTTTAATTTTTTGCACAAAATAGCTCGAAACTGTTTTTAGTGCATTTCTTGTTTGCATTTTAAAAAATTTTAATTTTTCGATTTTTGGGAATTTTTTTCGTAAAAATATTCAAAATCGAAATTTACAAAAAGGCTTGCTTCTAGCAAACAATTTCGTAGCGACCAAATTATTAAACGTAATCGCACCATTTTTTGTGTCTGTATTAGGTATAGTTTTAGAAAATATTTTCATTACATTTCAATCAATTTTTTTTTAAGATTGTATTTTTGCGATTTTTCTAATAGAACAAAAAATTTGGATTTTTCTAATAATCTAAAGAAATTTAATTGTTTTATGTTAAAACTATTTTTTCATTCACATCTGACCTCTGTCATGTGACCACTCTACTGTACATACTTACTTTGTTGCCTCTAAAATATACATGCCAACAGTACAAGACTTTCTTCCATTCTAAAACATTATTGCAAAAACAGAAGAAAAAGATTGAATTTCTATTTATAAAGTTTTATTTTATTGAAATGGAAATATTAAATTTTTTGACGATTATTTTTTTTGTTTTTGCCAGTAACTTTATAAATATGACATTATTTTTTATATGAAAATTTTTAAATTTCTATTTCAAATGGTGAAATGAGATTTTTCGTACAATTGATTTTGTTTTCTTGTTCGACAGGTACTTAGCTTAAATATATGACAGTTTTTATATTAAAATTTTTTAATTCCTACTTCAAATGGAGAAATTAAGGTTTATTATTTAACAATTTGTTTTGTCTTTTCGACATTGAGATTTTATGTTAACTCATTTAATTTATATAGTGAGTTTATATACAGTGAGTGAATTTTATATTTTAAGAATTAATTTTTTTCTTTTTCTACTGTGATTTTATATACATACACAACAATAATTTTTTTTATTAAAATTTTGAATTTGTATTTCAATTGAAAACATTAAATTTTACATTTTGACAATGAATTTGTTTGTTGAATGCATACTTAAAATACATTTTATATTAAACGGGTTTTGACATTAATTTTGTGATATTTTAAAAAATCAACAATTTTCGTTAAAATAAAGATTTTTTTCTGAGAGTGTGATTTATTTAAAATAACAAACGTGCCATCCACATGAATGTACATCAGCGGTGCCCAAGAAACTTTAAACGCGGGCCAATGTTTTAAAAAACAAACACAAACACTGTGCACTGCAGGTAAACGTAGATATGATTATATAATTTTTTTTATTCCTTGATACAAACAACGAAAATAATTTTGAGGAATAAATATCTCCCTTAATCAGAGAATAGAGCGGAGATTTCCGTTTTACGGTTATTTTACGGTGAGGCTACCAACCTCACGCAACCCTCCACACTTTCACATCCGGGCTTGGGACCGGCAATGGCGGTGTTACAATTATTATATAATAATAAATTAGTCATATAATATTAAATTCATTATATGAAATTCCATTAATTATATAATAATTACTTCATCAAAATTAATTTCTTTGTTGAGACAAAGAAATAAAAAAAAAATTATAAAACTGCAGGTTTTGTGTGCATGTTTATGTTTGGTTTAGCGTGAAAAAAAGCATGAGGAACACATTGTTTCTGAAAATATTCGGTCCATTCAGTGGCAAATAGAAGAAATAATAGAAGAATTAGAGGAAACTTCTGAGCCCACTTCCTTAAGCCCGTTGGAAACAGCAGTGGGTCGATATTTTGTTGGGTACGGTTTAAGGGCAAAATTTGAAAAAAAGGTTAGGTGCGAAAGCTGCCATGAAGATCTTCTGAAGTTCGAAAAGTTTTCTTTTGACTCAGAATCTTTCATTGGCAGCAAAAATTTTAGTGACAGTCGGCTTCTTTTGAAAAATCCGTCCGATGACTTTTTCGAAATTTGCACACAACATTTTTCGATATACAAGGGTATATTCGATACAAGTTGTCACGAGTCCGGTTTGAAGAAGCACATCATCAAGTCCTGTATTGCACACTCAAATCGTTCAACTCCAGCGTGGTTCGACGAAAATGGTAGTTGTTTTGAGCACAGGCAAATCATGCTAAATTTTTTTAACCGTTTTGATTCGAAAGAACTCAAAATGGTTAAAAGAAAAACTAGTGTCGGAAGAATTGAAGAAGAAGAAAATCCGATCGAATGAAAAACAAGGAAAAGCCAATGCAAAGATGCAAAGGCTTACCAAACCATAAACAGTACGTTTGTCCGTCTGAAAGTCTGTCTGCTGGTCTGTCTGTCAATTCTTCCTTCAAATTTTTTAAAGAAGCCGTCTGTCACTTTGTCCGTTTGTCCTTTCCTCTTTTTGTCTGCTAGCTTGTTACAATGTCAGTCCGAATAAATCTCTTGCCGGAAATCTGAGTTGTTGCCTAAGTTCATCTGTCCGAAGTCCATAGTCCGTATGATTTGTTGTTTTGAAGAATATTTCTGATATCACCGTAATTAAATCCATTGGTCGACCTCTCAGTACTGTGTATAAAGTGTATAAAGTGTATAAAGTGTATCTGTGTTTAAAGTCGCGTTCGATCTGTATGCAAATATTGTGTTGTCCATTCTCATTATTGTCCGTATGTGTGTGTTACTTGTAAGTTTTGGTATGTATGTGATGGCGTGGTACTTTTTGTTAACTTGTTGAGTATTGCCAGATTGAGTTTTGTGTTCTGTTGTTTGCGGGTTTTGTTTGTTTTTTAAAATTCTTGAATTAATAAGAGAATTAATAAAATGGTTAGGGTAGTCATTGTTTTGTAATATTGTTTTTATTTTTTTAACATTTTTATCCAAAAATTGTGTTTTTATTTATTATGTTCGTTACAGTGTTGATTTTTTGTTGCATAGGTTGCGTTGAGTGGAAATTTATGAGTCTACCTGAAGATGTCGGTTTTGTGAACCATTCAAAAATGATTTCGTTATTTTTTCTATGTAATTTAACGTCCGGAGATTTAACGGAGATAATATTGAATTTTTGTTTTTAATAAAAATTGCAATAGTAAAGCATTGGCCAAAAACCTCTTAATTATCTAAAATAAGACAAATTATTAGTTTTCATGAATTGAAAAAAACATTTTTTATAGCGTACTTAGAGCCATTTGATTTCGATTTTCAATTTTTTTGTGTAAAAGTTTTAAGAAAATTTGCCTGTATATATACACTATTTAACGGAGCATTTTTAACAGTAGTATGCAAAAAAATATTTTTGATTAATTAAACGTTATTGGCGTTGACAAATGTAAAATGATTAATTGTCGCAAATATCCATATCACACAAAAAATAAAGAAGGACGCTTGCATTTATTGCATCCCTGGAAATTTTTATGCAAATCATGCAAAAATTTCGATCTGCTTCGGATTACGCCGAAAAGCGCCGGTGTCGCGTCCTGCACCTGCAGCTTTCCATATTGTTTGTTTGGTTTTCTTTTCCATATTTTTTTTTTACCACGTCCTGTAACTACAAACGTTTTTGTGGCGTTGTTAGAACACAGCTTTTCATTGACTTCCTACCACGATTGGATTTTAATCTGGGCTGAATAGTATTAACTGGGCCGATGGCATTTCATAATTTGACGTTGTCGTCTCTTTAATCTCATTTATAATGTGTAAGATGTGTTACACATCACTCCCCCGTGAGTGTTACACATCACCCCAATATAAGTCACTTTTTTCTCATTGATGGTATTTTAACACAATGTGCAAGAATGTAAAATCGTTTGCTATATTTAAAGATATTAACAATATCATAGTTTACATCTACTCGGTTTTAAAATCGTAAAAAAATTTTATCCGATATGCTATTTTTTGTAAATTTAAAAAACTTTTTTACAAAAATTTTTCACGCTTTTTAAGAACTCTAATAAAATGTATGTCTGACAACTTTCAACATTTATGAAAAACTAGATGCTGTCAAAAGAAACATATCAAAGTTTTTCATGCATTAATATGTTAACATTTTGTTCGAAAAATCGCCGTGTTATTCATCACCCCACGGTACACATTATCTCACCCTACAAAATAACAACTCTATTCTGCTTGTTAACTTAACAAGGAATTGTTAAGGAGCTCTTGATAATATTATTGTTATGTAATGTTAATGTTCTTATTCTAAAAAAATCATTTACAATTTGAAAGCTCTAGAAAGCTCAAAAAGTTCACCACGCATGGTGAGAATGTGAGACTCACAGCATTCGCCAGCTGTTTTTTCGATGAAATTTTATTGTTTATATATGTTTATTATATAGACGCACAACCATTTAAGCCAGGGGGCTCTATAAAAATGCTAAAAGAAATAGAAACTCTACGCGAATTATAATTATTGATTTTCTCTGGAGCCAAATTTGTTTGCCTATCTTTTGGCTAAAGGGGTGTTCTGAAATTAAGTAACACTTTTAGGGGGGAGGGGGGAGGAGAGGAAGGGTCAAATATTTGTGACAAAGTGTGACATGGGGAGAGGGGGGAAGGTAGGCCGTGCGTTACGTCACAAAAAATGGTTTGAATTAATTTTTCAAAGTTTTATATATTATTAAAATTTAATTTTATTGTAAATATTACTTTAATTTTTTATTAATAAAAGAACACTCTGAAGCAGTCATCAAAAATTGCTGTTATAACTTCACACTCAAAGCGAACATCAAAGAGTTATAAAAGAACCAAAACAAACAATTTTCACAATTTTCGAACATCGAAGTTATAACGTACCGCTATTTGTTGGCGTTCTTGTTAACGTCAGAAAAGCTTTAATTTGTGTTTAGTTCTGTTCACATGGTCAAGTTTTTCATCAAAATGGTCAAACACAATAGAACAACGTGAAATTTCTATGTAATATTTCCATAATAATAAAACTTATAATAAAAATAAAAATATAACGAGCTCTATGCTTTGCTCGTAACAAACTGCTATATAATAAAAAGAACCCAAAAAATTTAAAAAAAAATAATGCGTTACGTTGAGGGGGTGGCAGGAGGGGGGGATTGAAGACTTTATATTTTTTAATTGGTTCCACTATCAATCAGGTCCATGCGAATTATAAACAATTTGAATTTTCTTATAAGAGTTCTTTTCGAAATTCAAGAATGATATATAAGCACATGAAAAGTCAGCGTTATTCTGCTGACTTTGACAGGGAAGCCTTAATCATGATGCATTATAATAAATCATAGTGAATTGAGCTTTGCTTCATTGAAATTTACCATAATCAGGGAGTTCAGAAACCCTCCTGGAGGGGTGAGTGGGGTTTGGACCCCAAAAGTATGGTACTCCCTGATTATGGTAAATTTCAATGAAGCAAAGTTCAATTCACTTTGATTTATTATAATTCATCATATTTGAGGCTTCCCTATCAAGGTCAGCGGGAGAGTATGAAGATAATATACTTTTTACGTGTTTGTATATCAATCGCGAATTTCGAAAATGGCTGATATAAGAAAATTCAAATTGTTTAGGAGAGGGGAAAACTACTTATTCGATTTGCTTAACTACTGTTAATTTTTGAAAATTAAATTTGCATGTGAAAAGTTTTGGTAAATTAAAATATGAGTTGACAAGAAAAACTTTAAATTTTAACCCATAGTAATAAATATTGCAAATTTGAAATTTAACAATTCAGAGACAATCGGTTTAGTTTTTTCATAATAAGAAAGTCCGCTACTAGTTAATCAATATTTATGCAAATAAAAAAAATTAGCTTAAGAAGATGTTAGTTTAAGAATATGAAAACATATACAAAATAGTTAAAAGTTAATAAAAGTATGAGAAGTATGAAAAAACATCTATATTTTTTTCATAGATTTGCCCTTAACAATTTTCTTTTAAAAATTTGAAGAAAAGTTGAACTAATGAACTATGGTCTTTGTTTGTTCTAATCTATATATATAAAAATGAATGTATGTATGTGGGTATGTGGGTATGTGGATATGTGTGTATATCACGTATAGACTCCAAAACCACGGAACCAAACTCTATGAAATTTTGAGGGATACTGAAGCAACATTCGGGAAGTGTTCCTGTGAAGTTTGGTGTTGATTGGGCAAGGGGGCGTGGTACCTCCCATACAACCCAAATTGGCTCTATCGCCCACAAACCAAAAAAATTGCTATATATCAGACGGTTTTAATCATATAAAACTTAAATTTGGTTATTTTGTTCAGATGGTTACTTTCGGTGACTGTACAAGAAATGGGCGTGGTCACACTATATCTACGCCCACTTTTCAGCAATTATTTTAATTCCTAAAATGTTCAAGTTTTGATAGTGAATCTTGATATGCAGGTGCTATGCATACAAGTGGCAGTCACTATGTAAATATAAACGTTGTCACGCCCATTTTTACCGCCCACAAATAAGTAAAAATGCTTTATATCAGACGGCTCTTGCCATAGAAGGCTAAGATTTGATAATTTAGTTTATATGATTACTCTCCGCCAATATACAAAAAGTGGGCGTGGCCGAACTATATCTACGCCCACTTTATCGGAATCATGCTTATTCCTGAGTTGTACACGTTTTGATAGTGAATCTTAGTATGCAGGTGCTATGGATCTGAGTGGCAGTCACTATGTAAATATAAACGTTGTCACGCCCACTTTTACCGCCCACAAATCAGTACAACTGCTTTATATCAGACGGATTTTGCCGTAGAAGACTACGATTTGGTAATTTAGATCGTATGGTTACTGTCGGCCAATGTATAAAAAATGGGCATGGCCGCACTATATCTACGCCCACTTTATCGAAATCATGCTTATTCCTGAGTTGTACACGTTTTCATAGCCAATCTTGGTATGCAGGTGCTATGGGTGCAACTGGCAGTCACTATGTAAATAAAAATGTTGTCACGCCCCCTTTTACCGCCCACAAATCATTAAAAATGGATTATATCAGACGGCTCTTGCCGTAGATGACTAAGATTTGGTAATTTAGTTCATATGGTTACTGTCGGTCAATGTATAAAAATGGGCATGGCCGCACTATATCTACGCCCACTTTAGCCTGCATAGCCAATCTTCGTATGCAGGTGCTATGGGTGCAAGTGGCAGTCACTATGTAAATATAAACGTTGTCACGCCCATTTTTACCGCCCACAAATAAGTAAAAATGCTTTATATCAGACGGCTCTTGCCATAGAAGGCTAAGATTTGATAATTTAGTTTATATGATTACTCTCCGCCAATATACAAAAAATGGGCGTGGCCGAACTATATCTACGCCCACTTTATCGGAATCATGCTTATTCCTGAGTTGTACACGTTTTGATAGTGAATCTTAGTATGCAGGTGCTATGGATCTGAGTGGCAGTCACTATGTAAATATAAACGTTGTCACGCCCACTTTACCGCCCACAAATCAGTAAAAATGCTTTATATCAGACGGATTTTGCCGTAGAAGACTACGATTTGGTAATTTAGATCGTATGGTTACTGTCGGCCAATGTATAAAAAATGGGCATGGCCGCACTATATCTACGCCCACTTTATCGAAATCATGCTTATTCCTGAGTTGTACACGTTTTCATAGCCAATCTTGGTATGCAGGTGCTATGGGTGCAACTGGCAGTCACTATGTAAATAAAAATGTTGTCACGCCCCCTTTTACCGCCCACAAATCATTAAAAATGGATTATATCAGACGGCTCTTGCCGTAGATGACTAAGATTTGGTAATTTAGTTCATATGGTTACTGTCGGTCAATGTATAAAAATGGGCATGGCCGCACTATATCTACGCCCACTTTAGCCTGCATAGCCAATCTTCGTATGCAGGTGCTATGGGTGCAAGTGGCAGTCACTATGTAAATATAAACGTTGTCACGCCCCCTTTTACCGCCCACAAATCATTAAAAATGGTTTATATCAGACGGCTCTTGCCGTAGATGACTAAGATTTGGTAATTTAGTTCATATGGTTACTGTCGGTCAATGTATAAAAATGGGCATGGCCGCACTATATCTACGCCCACTTTAGCCTGCATAGCCAATCTTCGTATGCAGGTGCTATGGGTGCATGTGGCAGTCACTTTGTAAATATAAACGTTGTCACGCCCACTTTTACCGCCCACAAATCAGTAAAAATGCTTTAAATCAGACGGCTTTTGCCGTAGAAGACTAAGATTTGGTAATTTAGTTCATATGGTCACTGTCTGCAACTGTTTAAAAATGGGCGTAGTCGCATCATATCTACGCCCACTTTTTCGAAATCATGCTTATTCCTGAGTTGCACACGTTTAATAGCAACACTTGATATGCAGGTGCTCTAAGTGGCAGTCAATATATATATATAAAATTTGCCACGCCGACTTGTACCACCCACAAAAAAAACAAAACGAAATGGCCAATTTCAGTCCTTGAAAGTACTTTGACCGAGCTTCTTATGATCAATTGTGTTATGAGTGTTGTGGAATGTTTGAACACAATTGATCGAGAACTGGACCCACATGTTTTATGCCGACTCCGAACGGCTTACGTTCTCAAGAAGCTTTTCATGGCAGTTTTTATTCTCTGAGGTTTGCCATTGTCTGCAGAGAGATGACGGCCGAACAGAAAAATTAATTCAATCGAAAAACTTTCCGTGTCAGGTGAGATTCGGACTAAGGTTCCCTCGCGTATGGGCCACACACTCTACCCGCTACGCCACGGCCGCCACTTGGTTTCTTTTTACCCACAAATTAATAGAACTTCTATAAATCAGACGATTCTCATCGTTAAATACTAAAATTTGGTTATTAAGTTCATACGCTTACTCTCGACAGCTTTGAAAAAATTGTGCATGGTAGGACTATATCTGTGCCCACTTTTCAGAAATAATTTTATTTAATTTATTTATTTACTTATGTATTAATGTACTATAGTTCATTACAATTTAAAAATTATAACTAAGTTAGCTGCCTGGGCTATCGGTTAGAAATAATTTTAATTCCTGAGATGTGAACGTTTTGATAGACAAACTTGGTATGTGGGTGCTATGGGTCAAATTGGCGTTCACTTTATATATAAATGTTGCCACGCCTACTTTCAATGCCCACAAATCCATAAAAAGGATATATATCAGACTTTTTTTACAGTAAAAGACTAAAACTTGGTAGATTAGTTCATATGGATACTGCCAGAACCCTTAAAAAATGGGCGTGTCACACTTTATTTAAGACGACTTTTCAAAAATCATTGTAATTTCTGAGCTGTACGCGTTTTGATAGTGGAACTTGGTATATAGGTGCAATGGGACCAAGTGGCGGTCACTTTATATATAAATGTTGCCATACCTACGTTTTCTGCTTATCTATCTATCTGTAAAAAATGTATGTATGTATACTAAGGCTGCTCACAAAAAAAAGGTGTTCGGGTCGGTTCCTCAAAATAATGCTTTATTTTATGATGATTCCCCAAATATTTCGACTGTAGCGATAGTCATCCGTGAGCTGGAATGGTTTGAAATAAAAAAAAAAAAAAACAAAAAGGAAATGGCCATTTCAGACTTTGACCGAGCTTCTTATGCGTGCGTGTTGTGAAATGTTTGAACACAAATGATCGAGAACTGGATCTACAAGGCTTATGCCGACTCCGAACGGCTTATGTTCTCAAGAAGCTTTTCATGCCAGTTTTTACTCTCTGAGGTTTGCCATTGTCTGCATAGAGATGGCGGCCGAACAGAAAAATTAATTCAATTGAAAAAACTTTCTGTGTCAGATAGAATTCGAACCTGGGTTCTATGGTATACAAGCCTCGCACGTCAACCAGTATGCCACGGAATGGTTTGAAATATTCTGTAAAAATCGAGTTTTTTATAAAAATATTTACTGGTGCGGTAGTTAGAAATAACAAACGGTCAGAAATAATAGTAACTAAAAAGTTCTTTCAATCCGCACTAATAAATTTTTAATTTTTACTCTATTCTCTAAATTTTAAATTTTAACTTTTTTTTTTGTATTATTTTCACTAAAATGCAAATTAAAATTTTTTTTTTGTTTTGCCATTTTACTTTTAGTCAAATAAATTATCTATGGATGATAAAATAAAGTGTAAAGTGAATTGCTAAATTGAATGAAATTACAAAAAAATTTACACATTTTTTACATTTGTACAATTTATTTGACTAAAATTAGTTTAGGAAAAAATTCGTTTGAATTTTAGCGAAAATAATATGAAAAAAGTTAAAACAATCCAAAAAATCCGCATTATCTTTGGTCCAACGGAAAAAATATAAGATTTTTTGATGCAAAATTTTTTCCATTACTCTTATTTCTGACCGTTTGTTTTTTTCTAACTGCCATACCAGCCAATATTTTTAGTCGAAATATTTTGTGGATCATCATAACATAAGCCATGGATTATTTTGAAGAACGAGACTGAACAAATTTTTTTCTAAAGAGCGTGAGGCGACTTAATGTATATACGTATGTGGGTATATGTGTATATCACGTAAAGGCTTCGAAACCGCTAAGCCAATTTTTATACCAAAGCGTTGAGAGGGTTCCTGTGAAGTCTGTTGCCGATCGGAAATACACCTAAAATTTTCGATTTCGACCATTTTTGTAATTATAGGTCGCAAAGCCTCGGAATTCAGTATTCGACCTCAATTTACACATGCCGTTGCACAGGTAACATTTTATGGGTGTTGGACGAGGGGCGTGGTACTTTTTCCGCACCCAAAATTTTCGGTATATCTTTCGAAATAAGTCACACATTAATAAAACTCGGTAAGAACTTACTATAAAAGCATGGCTTCACTAAAGCTACGCCCTCTTTTAGGGGATAAGCGCTGAGCGCAGCGAAGCGCGCCGGGTATAAGCTAGTTCAATATAAAGGTAAACTAGTCTTAAAAAGTTTAAAATACTCTTTTGGCGGTTCATCCGAACTTGTGTTGGCCACTTCAAAATTTTGTTATAGAATTCCTTGGCCTGAGATGGTATAATCTTTTGCATTTTAGCGATATCAGCGATTTTAAGCTCTTGATTGGGATTTCTTCAAAATATGCTAAATAATCTGCATCCGGCAGTATTGCATAATGGTTCATGGGTAATTGTAAAATTAAATACTTTCTGTGTTAGCTCATCATTGCTGTGATATCTACCAAATATTTTCCAGGAGTTTGAGAACCACAAGGATATTTGAAAAAAAAAATTCAAAACTAGAAATCAATTTTTTGTTTTTTGGATACTTTCTTTCCAAAACTGCTCTCCGATTAAAGTTCATTGTTGCCTAGTTATTAAAATTTATGATTTATTTTGTTTCCATAACAATAACTTTGAGTTTTGAGATCATAGTAGAATTTTCAATAAGATTAATATTATTTTGGTGGTTATATATGCGGTCTTTTCATTTAATTATTTTTTTAACAGTGCCAAAGTTGCGACAGCATTTATTATAGGAATGCCCACGTTGCGGAAAGTTGAAAGTTTAAACTGTCATTCATTGTCTCGATGACTTTATAAAAGCATTTTTAAGCAACAACTGCAAAAAAGGCTCATATTTCCAAGATGATCCATTTTCGAAATTTATTTACAATTTTAACTCAATATCGGCGGCTTAAGCACGAATTAGACGAATTCTTGTCTTGTACTTATTTATAGCGACACTTAGACTTCATATTCATAAAAACACAGATATCGGGAAAATACTCCGATGAGCCCTTTTCGAAATTCACCATTCATAACTAAAATTCGATTCACCTTCAAAGTGTTTTGTAGCAATATGTTATGCAAATATATATATTATCAAAATATATAAACATCCATTTTTTGATAGTTTTCGTTGTACTAAGAATTTCCTTTTAATCAGAATTCCCCCAGGAGCAAATCCTGCGCACGGCCCTGCTATCGATTAGATTTAAACTAGGTCGTTACTGCTTTTCTAAATCGTAAAACAACTGTCATATTCTTAAGTTGTTGGATTATAGCCAGTACTAGTTTTTAATATAAAGAATCATATTTTTTAATTACACAAAGTGTTTCGCCTAGAACAATTTAGCTGGATAAAATTGATAAACCAATCATATCTTACTATTATATAAAAATGAAACTTGAGAAATTGGCTTTTTTTGCGTTGACTAAGCTTAGTTCAAGAATCACTGCACCGATTAAAGGGAAATTTTTACTTTTCTTACAATAATACATTGTAGTGTTACTGTAAGCTCAGAATTTTTTAATCTTAAATAGTCCAAAAATTTTGGACCAATAATCTGGCGTAAATGGAAACTTTTAATCAAATTTAGGTCATTTTTTGCCATTTCATGCCTAAACAATAAAAGATATGTGGATATTATGTATGGAGAAATTATACAATTATATTCGCTGACATACATATGACACATCTAGGATCAATAATTTTGTCGCAAAAGTTATATTGTAGTAAAAAAATAAAAAGTAATAAAAAATCATCAATTTCTTGCAAGCAGCGATTTGTTGCTTGGCTTCGACGCTATCATTGCTTGCAGCTAGCAGAACGTTGCTTTGATTCTGCCGCAAAATGCTGCTCAGTAGCGTGGCAACAGTAAAAAAAGTATCCACGAAAAGGTCAAAAATGTATCCACTCCACAGAAAAAATATATCCACATATTAAATTCGAAATAACACTAGCAGAGTATTTTTTCCAAAATATTTTCGAAGCACATGGCTTGTAACAAATCTATCTTCTATCTTCTATATGTATAAAAATGTGTATGTATGTGGGTATGTGTGTATATCACGTATAGACTCCAAAACCGCAGAACCAACCTTTATGAAATTTTTAGGGATACTGAAGCAACATTCTGAGAGAGTTCCTGTGAAGTTTGGTGTTGATTGGTCAAGGGGGCGTGGTACCTCCCATACCACCAAAATTGGCTCTATCGGCCGCAAACCAAAAAAAAATGCTATATATCAGACGGTTTTGATCGTATAAAACTAAAATTCGGTAATTTTGTTCAGATTGTTACTTTCGGTAACTGTACCAAAAATGGGCGTGGTCATACCATATTTACGCCCACTTTTCAGAAATCATTTTAATTCCTGAGATGTTCAAATTTTGATAGTGAATCTTGGTATGCAGGTGCTATGGATCCAAGTGGCAGTCACTTTGTAAATATAAATGTTGTCACGCCCACTATTACCGTCCACAAATCAGTAAAAAGGCCCACAAATCAGTAGAAGACTAAGATTTGGTAATTAAGTTCATGTGAGTACTTTCAGCCAATGTACAAAAAATGGGCATGGCAGCACTATAATTACGCCCACTTTTTCGAAATCATGCTTATTCCTGAGTTGTACAAGTTTTGATAGTTGCAGGTGCTCTAAGTGGCTGTCGATATATATATATTTATAAAATTTGCCACGCCCACTTGCACCACCTGCAAATAAAAAAAAAGAACAAACAGAAATGGCCAATTTCAGCCCTTGAAAGGACCGCGCTTCTTATGATCAATTGTGTTGTGCGTGTTGTGGAATGTTTGAACACAAATGATCGAGAACTGGACCTACATGTTTTATGCCGACTCCGAACAGCTTATGTACTCAAGAAGCTTTTCATGGCAGTTTTTATTCTCTGAGGTTTGCCATTGCTTGCAGAGAGGTGACGGCCGAACAGAAAAATTAATTCAATTGAAAAAATTTTCTGTCAGATGGAGGGTTCGAACTAGGGTTGATGTGAACGTTTTAATTGTCAAACTTGGTATGTAAATGATATGGGTCCAAGTGGCGGTCACTTTATAGATAAATGTTGCCACGCCCACTTTTAACGAACACAAATCCGTAAAAGGATATATATCAGACTTTTTTTACTGTAAAAGGCTAAAATTTGGTAGATGAGTTCATATGGTTACTGCCAGAACCCTTAAAAAAATGGGCGTGTCGCACTTTATCTTCACCGACTTTTCAGAAATCATTGTAATTTCTAAGCTGTACACGTTTTGATAGTGAAACTTGGTATGTAGGTGCAATGGGACCAAGTGGCGGTCACTATATATATAAAAGTTGACATGACTACTTTTTCTGCTCATCTATCTATCTGTAAAAAATGTATGTATGTATACTAGGGCTGGTCGATCTACAAATCGCTCAATGCTCTGTGAAAATCGTATTCTAGGGATCAAAATAAGAAACTTTGCCGAAGGAACCATACCTCTAAAACGAATTCTGATGTCCTCCAATTTGGGTCGAACTTTTGGGTAGGGGCAAATTTTGAAAAATCCCACTTTGACCCATTTAGAGTGCTCTAATCGAGTCCAAATATATGACCGACCCCCACTAATTTTGGAGGCTTGACCCACCCATGCCAGTGGCACACCCCCTGGAACCCCCCTGTGGGGTTCCCCATACAAACATTTCAAAAAATCACCAGTTTTGGCACTTTACATGAAAAAATCAGCGAAATGGCTATGTTTTTTCTTTATTTTTATTTATTTATTTATAATAATATTTATTCTTTATTTATAATAATATCTATTTTTGCTCTTTTGAAATTTATTTAGTCAGAACATATGTAAATGAAAAAATTAATTTAAGTTAGTTATAGAAAAGAAACTAAAAAAATTATTGTTTGAAGTCTTTTTTACTTTCAAGTCTGGGCAATTTCGCACGGCTCTCTAATGTCGTCGCCATAACAGCCTCTACATTTTCCGGTATAACCCGTTTGGAAACGCTAGCTAGCAATTGAACATGTCGTTCCGTTCCTTGCATGTGTGATGCAATTTTTGGATCATTAAACGGTGGATCATCTTGATTTAAATATTCTTTCAATGTATCGTACGGAATGCTTCGCGTGAATGGTGGTTCAAATACGTTATTTATGTCATTCATATTGATCATTTCCGTGTAACTTGTGCAATGAAACTTTATATCTGGTTTTTTATAAGCTCTAAGTTGCGTTGGGTCGTCAACATCTGTTCGATAGCGTAGAATTATGTTGATAGCACAGTCGCGCTTTTCTTTGCTATCATCAAACAACATTGATAACAAGATATTTTCCGAATGCGAATAATATGAATTATCTGTAATTACTTGATTGACAATTTTGCGTAAACGAGGTTCTAGAAATCGTGACCAACTAATGAAGTTGAAAAATAATGCACTGGCGTACACGACAGAGCTGTAATACTTGATAATGAAGTACATTGGCACATAACATTTAATTATAAATTCAACCAGAATTCTTAAATTTGCATCTGGATTTTCCGTTGTCACATATAATCGTAATAATCTAGCGGCCTTCGTGAGCCACCGAGAATGTACAATTTTCCCTGGTTTGTAGACGCCGCTAGAAATTGCATGGGCCATGTCGTATAAGTACTTCGAATCGGTGGAAAATTCAATTTTTTTTCTGGAGCGGGGGCATATTTTGCAACTCAATTTTCTGGAAGCCGTCCACCACCTGAAAATATATAATAATAAAATAATTAAAAATGGTTGACAATTATAATAAATGAGTGATAGCAATAACTTACCGGAAGAGTTTCACAAGTTTCGATTTGACGGCTCAGTTTTCCGGTTGCCGATCTTGGTCCAGTGCTGGTTGATTTATCCAAAGCTTCAAACAAATGCCGAAACGGAAGTTCGTTGAAGTGTAGAAGGCAAACGAACCAATGCAATGGTCTTTTTAACAGCAATTCGAATCGTCGTATAATTCCACCGTGTGGGCCAGTGTTTGTTGGCTCACCGTCAGTTCATATTCCAATTAATGCATCCAGTGATATATTTTTATCGTTGAAAAAATCATTTAATTTGGTTGTTTTGTATTCAGTGGTTTCATGTTCCAGTCTTACGTAACCAATCAATTCAGAATTGGGTTCTCTCAAAATAAAAGATGAGGTTCTTTTATTATCCTAGTATGATACTTCTCATCAACTTTAGCTGTCGTTAAAGTATCATCTTTTCTGCCATCGAATGAAAACGCTAACAAATTGGTATGATCTAACCGTTTGCGAACCACTTCTTTACTGCATTTCTCTTTTTCTCTTTCGATAAAACTTTCAATTTATCCATGATGAGAGATTTGCCATGCTTAACTTTCATTTTAAAATCTTGGAAAAGAGCGGTTCCCAATGCCGATGCTACTCTATCAGGCACACCAAATCTGTCACATACCAAGGCAAAGTTAAAACAATCGTATCTCTCTGTGTATTGAGAACTTGTGCTTCTATCCATATCTTCATGAACCGGTGGCGGTGCGTATGTTGAATCATCGGGATCTTGGTATGTTGGCATTGATGACATAGACGTTGCTCCTTGCTCTTCAGTTTCCATCACAACTGCATCCATTGTTAGTCTTCTCTGATTATGTTGATCGTGCATGAACTCTTTGAGGCGTTCGGGAACCCAGCCGCATGCACATGGAGCTGCCTTCAAATCGCATTTACATGTTCCAATGTAAAAAATTGTTTCCAGAGATTTTACATACTCTGTAAATTGTTGGGTTTTGTTTCTTCTCTTGATTTGCTCTTGATACTTGTCAAGCAATTTATTCAATTTATTAAATACACTTTTTTTCAGCATTATTTCCATACCAAGTTTTTCCCAAATTCCATTCAACTTATCTTGTACTTGAATAGTGAATGATTTATGGGAAAACTTTTTTGTTCTGTTTTAGCACGTTCGCTTAAGTAAAAATAATATCTCAAGATATCCAGATGGGTTGGTAAATTAAGATCAGTCAAATCAGTAGACACACCAACAACAGTAACATCGTGCTTGGGTATATGACTCATTGGGTTTTCGATAGTTGTTGATGTTGTTGTTGCTTCATCTTGCGGTGTAGAGGATGGTGGATTCATTGTAAACTTTTTGATTTGGAATGGTCAACTTCACTTATTATTATTTTTTTAAATATTTTTTTATCTGAAATTAGCACTTCACACTTTGAGTTCTTCACAGCGACTTAATGCATTCACAAAAACCAGAGAGTATATATAGTGTAGAGACACCACTTCGCTCTTGAGATTTTTTGACTGCTGAAACGGGTCACAATTTATTAGAGTCCAAAAATTAATTTTAAAGAGCATTTGTACAGGCAGAGCGCTGCCGATATTTGTGCAATTGCCACACCCAAGGTTGATTTATAAGGTTGTCGCAAGGGAGAGAGCGAGTGCCCATACTTGTCAAATCGAAGTTGACATCTCATAGAAAATCTGCAAGTGCTCTCTATTATCATCCGTTTTTCTTTCGTAGTCATTCGCAAAATTGGCTGGTTTTGACAATTATGGGTACTGAGAAGAGAGTGCGATTAGCCCTGCGACAACCTTATAAATCAACCTTGGCCACACCATGTTCGTTTTCAGCGCTCAGGCGGATGTTGCTAGAGTTTGCAGATAGAGTGCTAAAAATGTTGATAGAGCACAGAATGCAAATATCTCTCAACAATGCTGGCGATTTGTATTTTCTTTGGAATTCTAATTCGACGGCTGGCTGGCTTGTTTATATTTTTTTTGGCTGGTTTTTGTTTTTGCTTTCTGCTTGAACTTTTTTGCTGCTTCTCAGCTGTTTTTTTTTTTTGTTTGCTATATTTGGGGTGCATTTCGTCGATAGTCAGAAATGATATTTTTGCGATTTTGTCTATTTTCAAGTATGAAGGTATAGAAAAATCGCTATAACTTCTTCATTTCTGATTAGATTGAAATGCACCCAAGGACAAAATGCTAGCAAATTTTATTATCTTTAAAATTAATATTTTTTTAATTTTTTTTAATAAATTTATTTTTTATTTATTCATATATTTATATGTTCTAATTTCTATGTTTAGACTATGCTAACTAAACTAACTAATATCTAATAAATAAAATTTTATTATGCTAACTAAACTAATGAATATATGCCAGAAAAGGGCACTTTAAGGATTTTTCAAAAAAAAAGTCAACTTGCAACAGCTATAACTATTTATCCGATTTTCGGTTTTTTTAATTTTTTGCACAAAATAGCTCAAAACTGTCCTTTGTGCATTTCTTGTTTGCATTTTGAAAAATTTTTATTTTTGGGTTTTTGCGAATTTTTTTCGTAAAAACATCCAAACTCGAAATTTACAAAAAGGCGTACTTCTTGCAAAAAATTTCGCAACGACCAAATTATTAAACTTAATCCCACCATTTTTTGCATCTGTATTAGGTATAGTTTTAGAAAATATTTTCATGACATTTTACTCTATTTTTTTTTTGTAATTTGAATTTTTACAATTTTTTTAATAGAACGAGACAAATAAATTACATTTATTTCCAAAACTAACAAATTGTAACCTTCAAATAATTTGGAATAAATGTGAAAAATATATTCAAAATGTGCAAAATATATTCAAAATATTTTAAACATCTTTTAAAAAGTGGTGGCATAAAACTTTAACTTCCAAGGTATAACAAGTGCAATAAAGCAACTTTTTACAATTAATTCATTTTTAATTAATTAATTTTCGTGAAAGAAATGGGTTCCTTTCTTATGCAATAACTTTTGCATGCACTCGTTATTGGTCAAACCGCTTTGGGAATATATGCTGCATATTATAAACTATAGAAAAATGGAAAACAAATAGTTCAGTTTTTTTTCTCGAGTTTGATGAAAACCTCCCCTTAAGGCTCCTCACAAAAAACAGGTGTTCGGGTCGGTTCCTCAATATAATGCTTTTTGTTATGATAATTGCCCAAATATTTCGACTGTAGCAATAGCCATCCTTGAGCTGGAATAGTTTGAAATAAAAAAAATAAAAAGAAAATAAAAAAACAAAAACGAAATGGCCATTTCAGCCCTTGAAAAGACTTTGACCGAGCTACTTATGATCAATTGTGTTGTGCGTGTTGTGAAATGTTTGAATACAAATAATCGAAAACTGGACCTTCAAGTTTTATGTCGTTCTCAAAAAGCTTTTCATGCCAGTTTTTACTCTCTGAGGTTTAGGAATTTACCAGAAAAGCATGGCTTCACTAAAGCTAAATACGTCCTCTTTTAGGGGATAATCGCAGGTTGAGCGCGCCGGGTTTAAACTAGTAAAAAAATAAAAAATAAATAAAAGAGCTTCTTTATACATATCTGATGATTTTGATCGTATAAGACTAAAATTTGGTAATTTTGTTTAAACGTAAAGTTCACAAAAAATTGCACTATAGCCCTTTTTTTAAAATCATATAATTTGTACGTGCTTTGATAGTGACATACCACGCTATATGGGGTCTACTGATTCAAGCGGCAGTCACTGTATGTACAAACAGTCACTGTATATACAAATATGGACACATATTAAATAACCATCAAACAAACAGACACACAGCAATAGTGGAATATAATCCGATAAAGGCGTGGCCTTACTAAACGCCCACTTTTCAGGGCACTAGCGCGCCGCGTATAAGCGCGAATACGCGCTAACGAAGCGCGCCGCGTATAAGCTAGTGTTTCTTAAGGCTCACTGGTCAATACACATTTCTTCTCATTTTCAAGATTATTATCTGTATTTCAAAATACATATAATCAGGCATGTTCGGAAATCCGATCTACCTCGGAATCGGATTTATATTCAATGGAATGTCATTGGAAGAAAATCCGGTTCCGACGTGAATCGGATTTCAGAACATGCCTGAATGTTCCTTAAAAAAGGGTACCACACAGTATGGTATTTTTTTTGTCGTTACAAATTCAAAAACAAACGAAGCATGCTTAGAAAAGCAAAATGTTCGTTAAACAGAATACCTGCACTTTCAAATATTCGCAATATAGGGTCACCAATGCATATGTTAATAGTTCGTTATATTGGAAGTTTGTTAAATCAGTGTTCGTTATATTGGAGCACTACTGTATACCTAAATAAGCTATTTCTAGAACTTTAAACTTGTTTTTCTCGAAAACTATGATATGGATCGCTACCAAATTTATTTCACTTATTGAGCACATATGATCGGTACTTTTGATCGTTCGATTTTTATTTTAGAGAAAAGTTTTCTTATATAAACTAACAAAAATTACTTTTTTAGTCAAAAATCAGTTTTTAAGCTGCCATTTCTGTAAAAATCAAAAGTTTTCTAAAATTTTCAATTAAAATCTCAAAAAGCTTTAGCAGAACCATAATAATTTGTATTTTTTTTAGATGATCAATAGAGTGGAACGAAATATATGGAAGCAAAAATCTTCAAAATAAATTTCTGCATCTGTAGTTTTTTTCTGCGAAATAACTTTTGTTTTTTGCGCCCATGAGGTTAAAAATTCATTCCACTCTAATGAGCAAGTTCTGAAAAATTGTGTCCACCGCATATTTAAGGTACCTTATTAAACTACGAATTCCTGCTATTTGGTTTAATATTTTTTATCCAAAAATTCAGAAACTTTTTTTTAAAAAATATATAATTATATTGGAAAAACAAAATTTATATAAAATAAACTATAGCTTAAAAATAAATCTTTTAATATAGTGTTTTTTTCGCTTAAAAAACTTTAGTAGGCCCTTAAGTTGTATATTTAAAATCTATCTAAATCTATAAAATCTGACTGTAATTTGCAAGATAGTAAATATAATACTCTTAGCTTCCGAAAGTAACAATACTTCCTACGAATAGGTTTGCACTGAACTATAGATAAAAATAACACCAACACAAAACACGAATATATTACAACTATGTATGTATATCAAACCGAAGTTATCTGCATTGAGTCAGCTACCCTATAGGAACAAACTACCCTATAGGAACAAACTAACTTGTTTTTAAAAACAACTAATTAAAAACCTAATTTAAAATAAACCAGTATATGAACTACTTTGAATTATATTAAGGCGGCATCCACTTCAATTCTAAATCATTTTTTTTGCATTATATATGAAGTAATTGAAATACTACTTAAAAACAAGTGATTGATAAACTACTTTGAATTATATTAAGGCGGCAACTACTCTGATTTTGACATGTTTTAATTGCAAATTTTTATTAGATTACAAGTTTATATATATGTATTTAACCATGTTATTTCATCAAATATTATTAACGTACTTTAGGTCATCAGTAATAGTTTTCAATTGTTTATTTTAAAGTAGTTAAAAAAATAATTGAAATATAACTAATTTAACAAGTAGTTCAAAATATATGCAGACGAAAGTCAATTGACTTATTTAGCGGACATCACAATACAAAATATGTTAGTTCGTTCTATGGAAAAAAGTCAGAATTTCAACTAGTTGTGGTTGACAAAAAACTACTTTATCAACTACTTTTAAATTAGTTGAATTTCCTACAGGGTAACTTGTTTTTAAAAACAACTAATTAAAAAACTAGTTTAAAATAAACCATTATATGAACTACTTTGAATTATATTAAGGCGGCATCCACTTCAATTCTAAATAGTTTTTATTGCATTATATATGAAGTAATTGAAATACTACTTCAAAACAAGTGATTGATAAACTACTTTGAATTATATTAAGGCGGCAACTACTCTGATTTTTACATGTTTTAATTACAAATTTTTATTAGATTTCAAGTTTATATATATTTATCCATGTTATTTGATCAAATATTATTAACTTTAGGCCATCAGTAATAGTTTTAAATTGGTTATTTTAAAGTAATTAAAAAAACAATTTATATTTAACTAGTTTAACAAGTAGTTGAAAATATATGCAGACGAAAGTCAATTGACTTATTTAGCGGACATCACCATACAAAATATGACGCGCACAGAATAAAAACAGTGACTTAAATTTCACAGAAGAAAAACACTTACAAAATTTTCGCAGCGTAAAAAGAAGCTCTCTCTTCAGCGTGCGTGTGAATATTGCATGTATAAGTGAGCACTTGTACTCTTCGTGTATGATCGTTCTTTCGTTGTTTTTTTGTTGTTGTTTCTGCTTTGGTCGAGAAACGATGCTTGCTTTGTTGTTTTTGAATTTGTTATGTTTTTATAAATGAAATTTTTTGCATTCAGTTTTTTTAATACTTTCAATGTTTGGTGCTTATATTAGAATTAAATTATTTGTAAGTTATTTCTAAGTTCATTTTATTCATTTTTATTTGAATGATGCAAGAAACAAAAATAACGATAACATTTCATTAACAAATTAAATTAACAAAAGAAAATCAGACTTAAAAATATAAGGAAGAAAGAATAAATGTTAATAATTAAGAAGACAAAAATAATAAAAATGTTTCATTTAAAATTTAATTTAAAACAGTAAAATATTTTATTTTATTTTATTTTATTTTATTTGAAAAGAAGTAAGCATAAGTACACTAAGAGCTAGCTCTTTTATAGTACAATATATATATATAAATTAATGAACATTAATGAAATTAATAAAAGTTTTAAAATTTAAAATTTAAAATTACATAATATCAAAACAAAGTTATGGATATAAAAGTAACCAAGTATAATTAATGTATATTTTTTTAAAACTAATTAGATTTAAGATAAAATATAGAGAAAGAGATAAGAAAAACAAAGAATAGATAAGAAAAAGTAATTTAAGTAGTAGAAAAGAAAGAAAAAACAGATTGCCTAAAAGCTACTCTCCCACGGATCTCTCTAAGCCCACGAGGCAGAGCATTCCACAACCTAATGGCGTTGATGAAAAACAGATGAGATGAGGTAAGCGAATAATGTCTCGGAACTATCATGACATGGCTTCTTCTGGACGTACTAAACTGCAGTTTTCCAAACAAATACTCAGGCTTTTTCTCATAGATTAACCTATGAAGGTAAATGCAGTTCCTAGCATTTAGATAAGTTATAATATCACAACCAAGTATTGCATTTCGGAAACTGGAAAGACGATCGTATTTTTTAAGACCAAAAACATACCTCGTGGCATAATTAAACGCTATTTGAAATTTCAACTGGGACGAAGAATCAAGTTTACTATAGACTATTTCAGAGTAAGTAAGAATAGGTAAGATAAGTTGAATTACCAACTTACGCCTGATATCAACTGGAGTTACACTGGCTGACAATCTTAGGTTTCGTAAAACATTATATACCTTTTTCACTACATTATTAACATGATCCACACAAGACAGAGAAGAATTCAAATGAAATCCAAGATTTACAATTTTCGACACAACTGTAAGCTTATTAGATCCAATAAACAAATCAGGGAGATCATTCAAACTAGTCTTAGACTTACAAACAGGAAGAACATATGATTTTGAGGGGTTCAGAAGAAGACAATTTTTTATAGCCCATTCATTAACACTGTTGAGGTCTTCATTCAGCCTACAACAAAGGTCATCAATAAGGCCAGTTCTACGAGAAAGATATAACTGGACATCACCAGCGTATGCATGGACAGTAGTATGATTACAAACAGAAAAAATATCATTTAAAAACATTGAAAACAGAAGAGGGCCCAGTATGGACCCTTGAGGAACACCACTAGAAACAAGTTTATACCCTGACGACAATTGGCCTATTTTAACTTTTTGATACCTCAAGGATAAGTAGCTGGACATTAAGTTAACGGCACTATCACAGAACCCAAACAAAGACTTTAGCTTACTACACAAAATATGATGATTTACTTTATCAAACGCTTTCGAAAAATCCAATAAGCACAGAAGCGTCAACGACCCATCGTCATATTGTGGACGTATGTCATCAAGAATCTTTACAACTGCAGACGAGCAGCTATGTCCAACACGAAACCCAGATTGAAGCGGGGATAAAAGGTTTTTACTTACTAAGTGGTGTGTAATTTGCTGAGCCATGAGTTTTTCACAAATTTTTGCTAATGGTGAAAGGATGCTTATTGGCCTAAAATCATTGGGACAGGATGGATTTTGCTTTTTTGCTATTGGAAGAACGATGGCGACTTTCCATAAATCCGGGAACGTTGACGACATTAAACATGAATTAATAACATGAGTAAGGGGGCTTATAATGTGGGGCAATAAGATTTTTATAAATTTAATGGCAATACCATCAGCAGCCATAGCATTTGATTTGATATGCGACACACATTTACCTACATCAAGCTCAACTACAGGGGAAAAAGTAAAAGATTGACATATGGCAGGGTTTAAGAGGGGAAAAGTATTGCTGTTGTTGGAAACAGATGCAGCATTGTCAGCAAAAAAAGAGTTTAAAACTTCAGGATCAAGATGGCATTCAACTTTATTTTTGTTGCATACCCCAAGACTTTTAATATTATTCCAAAGCACTTTACTAGGAAGAGAGGGCTTAAGTTTATTAGAATAAAAACGCGTTTTTGCTTTTCTAGTAACCACTACGGCTACATTTCTCGCAATTCTATAAGCTTCCCAATTGGCATCTGAGGGACTTAGCCGCCAAGTTTTACGTAACTTGTTTCTTTTCTTAATGACATATAGGACATGCTGGGAAAACCAGGGACACGATATGTTTTTTAATCTACAACTACGTATAGGAACATGTTTATCAAATAGGAAATAAATTGGTTCGACAAAAGAATTAAGCTTATCATTAATATCGTAGTGAAGCCAACAATCATTAAATGATAACAACGAAACATCATGGAAGAGAGACAGATAGTTTATGTGCTTGAAGTCACGATAAGAAAAAGAATTTGGAATCACTAAACGATTAAAATTAATATTTAACGTACAGAAAATCAAATCATGATCAGAGACAAAGCACAATTGATCAAAAAAGGAAACGAGAGACGGCTCAGAAACAATAAAAAAGTCAAAAAGACTGGGAGTGGTGTTGCTAGAAAAACGCGTAGGCATAGAGTCATTTACAACAGACAATCCCAGAGAAGATAAGTTGTTATGAAGTAATTGTTTAGGCTGTTCGGAAGAAAGGAGGTTTTATTGAAATCACCACACAGCAGAACTACGTCATAATCAAGAATACAATTAGATAATACAGAAAACAATGGCTCTACAGAAAAACATTTGTTGGGATTATACACACACGAAACAAGAATTTTGTTGTTGCTGTCTGATATACATAAATTAATAAATTCAATACCTGGTCCAACAGATCGACTGACAACTTTAGCATTAAGGCTATCTTTGCAGTAAATAAAGTTAAAATAACATAATGATATTTTAAAAATTCTCTTCAAGAACTATTTTCTTCATCACTGGCATCGCTTGCAATACCGTAGTCAACATCTGAAACGTTTTCATACTTCAAATTTTCAAAGAATTGACGAGATTCTTTTGGAATGAAACTTATTAGCTGAAGAAGGTCTAAGTATTTAGCTTTTGTGATTGTTTTCCCTTTCGGATACAAGCAAGCCAAATCAAGTGTTCTGAAGTCTTCCTCACTCACACTTCTCTTCTTCAAATTAACCACATTTGTCAAATTTGCGCCGAAAAATATAAGTTGAAATATATTTTGCTTCTCCTGGGTGATTTTTTCAACTTTAAACCAATTTATTTTCTGTCCAGTAATGTCGACTTTTCGGTTCACAATCAGCTTCTCCAATTCTTTTGAGCTAACGAAATCAGCGCTTTCTTTTTTTCTTAATATGAAACTTTGGTTCATTTCTTTTAGCTTCCTTTATTATATTTAGCCAATCATCTGGTGTTGGCACAACCTCAATTTTTTTCTTGTATTTTTCTATCAAGCTAAAACACCTATCGCAACTGTTGTAACTGTGACCCGATATGAAATATTTTTGAGTGATAGTTTTAATATTCGAATTAGCCAAAAAATGCTTGAGGAGTATTGCAAGCTTCATGTTGCGATTCTGTCCTCCACAAGAGTCGGAATATAGAACAACTTGTTCTGTTGAGTCGGGTATGTGATTTTTCAAATGATGAATTAAGCATGACCCAATTTCTTGCCCTCCTCTCGAAGCAACACTCTCATTCCATATATACATGTATGCTAATGAAAACCGAAAAATGCTTAGTTAGAAGACATTGTCGCTTATTTATTACTTAAGTGGTAAAACTAAAAAACTACTTTTTTTCGTAAAAAATAACTACGGTGTGCAATATCTTGAAAACGGAGAGACAGAAAAAATCGTGTCGACAGGCCAGACAGACAGAGAGACAGACGTATGGGGGTGTAAAAATTTGTGGTTAAAGTTTTGATAAGTGCTTAACTGGACATTGAAAAAATGCCCATTAAGGGGAAAATCTTACCTTTTTTGTTGACTTCATCGAACACACACAAATTATACGTCCATAATTGCCTTTTATAATACGCAACAGATGTCGTCAATGAAGGAGTTTCCAATGCTTTTTGGAGATCAAATGTCAAAACAACCGAGCATCTATTTTAAGAAGCTTCATCTACGTCTTGTTTAAATTTGTTACAAGCCCATTCCACCGATTCCATATGCTTCTGTTGCTTTTCTTTAAGTTCATCACGTTCTGCTTGTACAGAGCTTGCTCTTAAGCCACATTGTAAATTATCGCAAGTTTTGCACGTATCTGTGTGTAAGCGTTTGAAACTTAAATTAAAATTGTTGTTAAAAATTTCAGAGAAGACATAATGGGAAACAGCTTTAACTTTCTTTGCTTCACATGAACTTTTATATTCTTCGTACAACTTTCGTAAATTTAAATTAGGATGTAAATATTTTTTTTCTGTTCTTTTACGGCTGTAATGCGATTCGTACTTTGGAAAAAGGTTTATAAATTTTACAACATTTTCGTGATCGTTCTCCAAGGTTTTATTTGCTGAGGGAGCCCGTCCGCGAGCCTCTGTAGCGCTAGGGTTTTATGTTGCAGTTTTTAAAGCACTTTGTATTCGCGACGATGATATGTTTAAACATTTCATGTAAAACATCCTGCACACATTTCGAGATATTCCATCAGCGTCTTCCAATGAATATTGAAAATTGTGCATTTGTACCCTTAATGGAATAATTGGGTTTAGCTTAGGAATGACCGCAATCTTCTTAACTGTTGATCGGATCAGTAAGGTTTTTTGTGTCCAATTACATGCGAAATAGAAATTATCAAAAATTTCTTTTTGGCGAGCAATATCTATTTCGTGGCAGCAATCTTTATTGCATTTGCAAATGACTTGTCCTTGAAATTTCTTTGCGGTAATAATTTTACCACTGGCTGTTGTATGTTCTCTGCCGCGCTCAACATTTTCCTTAGCAATATTTTGTTTACGAGATTTCAGATGCTTTTGTCTTTTCTTTGGATTAATTACATCTAAAAATTAAGCTCAGTAAGAAAAAGTTTTATGTACTTACCCCACAAACATCATAACTTACCAGCATGTTCTTCCATGTTTTCAAAATATTTTAACTTAAATCAATGTCCAAAAATAAAATAACACCTGAACAACAAACACACTCCTTTTTAAATATTAAAAAAAATGCCCTATTTATTTCTATTTATTTTACTCTCCCACTGCTAATAAACTGGAAAGTGTAAGAATTGCCTAACTTTTGATTTATTATATATAGATTTAGTTATAGTTTTTTTTATTAATTTTGTTTGTTAGTGGTCCGGTTATCCCGTCCTCACTAAATTTATATTTATTTAATTAACACCTGCCGCAAGAGCCAACTTATGTCTTCATTGCGTCTTGGTGTTTTTTTTTATTTATATATATGTACTTTTGTAAATAATAAGGCAGGTAAATTTTATTTTTCAATGTTGGTCTTTATTGCCTGACGTCTCGATTACCAATGTGTTAAAGTTTCCTAGCGTTCACTATTTTAAATCATAAACTAAAGCTTAATAAAATTTTGAGCATAACTAATAATTTGACTCGATATAATCTTAAATATATTGAAGCAAACGGTTTGGCTGAGTAATTAAGAGCGACAGCGAAAGAGATTAGAGAATTAGTTAGAACTTTAGTGAGTGCATTTAAATAAAGCAATAAGAAAACCGGTTGGTGAGTATTTTTTCAGTTTACAGTGGTGGCAATTAAAATTAAAATCAATTATAGAAATAACAATTCATTTCAATTCAATAAATAATAAGGTATAATAATTAACTATTAGAATAATATTCGTTACAATCTCCCCCTCTGCTGCAGAAGTCGTCCCGACGATGTGGCAGGATTTTAGTTGTATTCGACTTGCTTTCTAGGCCGGAGTATTTTATTCGTTGTTGTGTTGTTTTGTTGTGGCAAGCTGAGGTTTGTACCTGCAACATTTTTATTCGTGTAGATATTATGTTGTGTTTTATTTATATTTGATGGTGAGGTTGGATTTTTAGGGCGACCACGACGTTGGATTGGATATATTGGTGCATCTTGCTCACCTTTATAAACTGTTAAGTCTGATACGTGATGAGTCGAATGTGGGGTGTCTGGTTCATTTTCTAATGCAATGATGAAGCAGGCTGAACCTTTTTTACCAATTACTTTGTATGGTCCATCTCGACGAGGTACAAACTTAGATGTTAATCCTTGGGCTGCTTTGCTTAAAATGTGTGTTTTCACTAACACTCGATCACCAATGTTAATTGTAGGTTGAGGTCTCCTTTTTTTATCCGCGTATACTTTGTTTTTATCTTTACTTAGCTCTTCTGCTTCTTTTGCTAGTTTCAGTGTATCTGCAAGTTGCAGTAAATGTGGGGTAATTTGTGGTATGAAGTTTTCTGATTGTATAACAGTTTTCAAATCATATTGAACTTCGGTTGGAGTCCTTAATTCACGACCAAAAGTTAGATATGCCGAAGAATAACCAGTGCTTGAACATTTTGCAGTGTTCATTGAAAAACGAATCGCAGGTAATTTCAAATTCCATTTGGTATGCTCTTGACCAACACATATAGAAAGCTGGATTTTAAGATCCCGGTTTTTTCTTTCAACCGGGTTCGCTTCTGGGTGGTAAACAGGAGTAAACGTTTGCTCAATCCCTAAGCAGAATGTGAGTTTTTGCATTACTGCTGAAATAAACTGGCATCCATTGTCACTGTGAATTCTCCTTGGCACACCGTAACGCAGAATAACTTCGTTCAATAGAAGTAGGGCGCAGTTTTCAGCTGTACCTTCTTTCATAGCAAATAGCTCAACCCAGCGACTACAAATATCTTCAACGATTAAAATCCACTGGAAACCTTCTGTTGTGCGTGGAAGAGGACCGAATAAATCGACTGCTATGATTTCAAATCGTTGGTTACTAGACACAGTTTGAAGTAAGCCAGCTGGTTTCAGATTTGTTGGTTTATAGCGTTTGCATTCAATACATGATTTTACGTACTTTTTAATTTCTGCTCTCATACCTGGCCAGTAATAAAGAGGTGTTATTCGGCTTATGGTTCTATCAATGCCATAATGTCCAGCGGTGGGCTCATTATGATAATTTGACAAAATATTGTTGCGCATTGATTTTGGCACAACAAGCTGACCATTTTCAGACTCTTCGTCTGCACAAAATCGATAAAGAACTCCATCAACCATAATGAATCCTCTACTTGTGTGTCTCAAAACATTCTCATCGTTGTTTTCGAATGACATAATAATATTTTTAATTTCTGGATCTTCCAGTTGAGCATTTCTGAACTCTTCCGCCCCTTTATGTGGAAAATCAATCTCGATGAACATGCACTCACAGGTTGTTTCGTCGTGATTTTCCAATGAACATGGTGGCCGGGAAAGCGTGTCAGCAACAACATTTTGACGTCCAGGTGTGTATCCAAACTGAATATTATACATTTGTAATTGTAGCGCCCATCTAGCGAGTCGTCCTGTGGGCGATTTTAAACTAAAAAGCCACTTAAGTGGTTGATGATCTGTTAGGACAGATATCTCCGAACCTTCTATGTAGCCACGAAATTTCTGCACAGCCCACACAACAGCTAAAGCTTCGCGTTCCGTTGTTGAATAGTTTCTCTCTGCTGGAAGTAGAAGTCGGCTGGCGTATTCGATAGGGTGCTCCTGCTCCTTCTCCCCCTGCAGTAAAACTGCACCGATAGCATAATTGCTTGCATCAGTTTTTAAGAAAAAACGTTTGTTTTCATCTACTTGTTGCAATATAGGCGGTGACGTGAGAAGCTGCTTTAACCTATTAAAAGCATCTTGTTCTTCTGTTGACCATTTCCACACTGAGCGTTTTTTTGTTAAATCCGACAACGGCTTTGATATTTCAGCAAAGTTTGGTATGAAGCGTCTATACCACGAACAAGTTTGCAGGAATGAAATAAGTTGTTTTACATTTTTTGGATTTGGACGTTTTATAATAGCATCCGTTTTCTCAGGATCAATTTTCAGACCATCCGCAGTGAGAATATGGCCCAAATATTTTACTTTCGGTCGACAAAAATAACATTTCTCTCTATTTAGATGAAATCCAAATTCTCTCAATCGCTGAAACGTTTGCTCTAATTCAGTTACGTGTGACACAATGTCCTTAGAGCAGATGATAATATCATCTAAATATGCAAGTATTAAAATGTTTGGCAACCCAGAACGAAATTTATCGATTAACCGCTGAAACGTCGCTGGCGCGTTTTTTAAGCCAAAGGGCATTCTATTGAAAACGTATATTCCAAATGGGGTTGTAAATGCCGTTTTTAGTTTATCTTTTTCCGCAATTTTTATTTGCCAGTATCCAGATTTTAAATCCAAAGTGGTCATGTACGGCGTTGTTTTAGCTGCATGCAGTAGGTCGTCCATCCTAGGTAGTGGGTACGTATCCGTTTCGGTTATGGCATTTAAGCGGCGGTAGTCCACACAAACTCTTATGCTTCCATTCTTTTTTGGAATTAAAACAACCGGGAATGCCCAGGGTGATTCTTCCTCAGAAATAATGCCTTTATTAAGCATAGCATCAATCTCTATTTTTAAACGTTCTTTCATTTTAGGTGAGATTCTATATGGGCTTGTAGAAATTGGTTCATGTGACCCTGTTTTTATATAATGTTCAATATGTGGTATCGGCGTTGTGATATCCTCAAAAATATCTTTTTCATGAGCTAGCAGATTTTCCAAGTTTTCTTTTTCTTTTTTGCTTAGATGCGGTCCTTCTTCTAAACGTAGATTTATATCGAAAGAGTTTAAATTTATAGAATGGAAGATACTATCTTGAAGTTCTTCATCAGCCTTCAGTTTTTTCATCGGAGGAAACAAATTATCGTGTTTTTTCTTAATTTTCGGTTGAAAGTCTACGGGAACCGTGTTTCTAAAAATGTTGTTAATGCCTGCAGGCGAGTAGTCGTAGTTACTCGTTTTCACATGTTTTGGTGTTATGTAGCCTTCTGTTTCAGAGTTCGCTTTTTCAGACCAGTTGATACAATCGAAGTTCGTTTTTTCAAACCAATTAAGAAAATCATTTATGTGTTTATAATTTGTGCTTGGTGTGTTGTTATGCTCACTTATATTTGCATGTGTCAGCGTAACACTGTTGGCATTTGGTTGATTCAGTTTAAAATCAAAATGCCTAAAAGGATCATCTTTAAAATGCCAGTTCCTTTGAGCTAAATCTAACACAATACCACATTGTTCTAGGAAGTCAATACCAAGTAAAGTTCTATTATCTTTGGCATTTGGCAGACAAATGAAACGAATGCGCTTAAATCTATTTCCAATAATGCAATCAACAACAGTAGAATAAACAAATTCTTTCCGTGGAATTCCATCGGCTAAAATTATTTCTGCATATACCATTTGAAACTCAACTTTCATCATCTTAAGTTTTTCGTACAAATAAAATCCTGCGACGCTTGTCCTGGCCGCGGTATCGAAATAAGCCTCGCCTTTAAGACCGTTTACGTTTATATCAACTGTAGGAACATTTCGTCCAACAACAGTTGTATGTATGGAATTGAAATCTAATGGCGCTGGACTATTTTTTGCGTTAGTATTACAGTTTGGGCAATTTGAGCGGTAATACCCTGCTGCACCACACCCATAACAACTAATGGTTGTTTCCTGAACATTATATTTTTTTTTCCTGTCTGCTTCTATCTTTTTAAAACAGTTTTCCGCTGAGTGGTTCTTTTTCCTACAGAAAGTACAACGTGTAATTGGCTTATCTACATTTTCTGCGGATTTAAAATTATCCTTTTCAGCATAACTTTTAACTTGAACCTTATTATCATTAACCAGCATCTCAATTTCCCTGGCTTTAGCTAACAGATCTTGAAATGTTTTAACGCTGTCTCTGGAAACTTTTTCTCTTATCTTAAACTGTAGTTGAGAAAAAATTATGTTGATCATAGCATTTTCCGTTAACTTTTCCGATAACTGGGCGAATAACCTCCTCTTGTTGCATATAAAGCTGTCAGTTGTTTCGTTAAATTTTTGTTTGTCTTGAAAAATTTCACTAAATATGCGCCAATCTGGTTTAGGTGGAGCAAAAGCTTTTCTTAAAAGTTCTATTGCTTCATCGAAAGATTTGGCTTCTTGCTTAACGCCTTGCCACCATGCTGATGCGTAACCTTCTAACAGCAGTGGAAAACTAGTTAATGCGTGAGAATCAGAAATACTTTCAGCTTCTTTGTATACTAAAATAGTCGCTAAAAAATCTTCGACATTTGTATTGTACCTTCCACCACTGAAACGAGCAGTACAAGTGCTAAAAGTCGATATATTTTCTCGTCTTATACTAAGACCTCCTAATAACTCTCTAAATTGTTGTTCTGTCAAATGTATGTTAACTGGCCCATTATTTTGGCTAACAGCATTTTGGTTTTGCTGACTGTTCGCCGTATTTGCATCATTAGTAGCATTAGCATTACCACTAGCTGGTGTATTACGCGGGCTTCTACGCATTTTGTGTTAACACAAAAAAAAATCAACTTTTTTCTGCAACTGGTAAAATTATTTTCAATAGGCAATTATCGCCAAAGGCTTGTTTTAATATTTTTTCCAGCAATCAGCACCTAATCCCCAAAACACAACAACAACAATGATGTTCAAACAACGGTAGTTAAGAAAAAAAAAATGCGCCTGCAACAACAACAACAATGATGTTCTTAGCAACTGCAATTATAGCTCCAATTAACGGCGATAAGGGTAACGGCAAATTGTCGATGGTTACTTTGTGTTCAATTATTAGTATTTAAGTTTGCAATTCAAAAACTTTTTTTTTTTTTTGTTCGCAGGTTTTTTGCGTTGGGCGCCAATTGTAAGAATTGCCTAACTTTTGATTTATTATATATAGATTTAGTTATAGTTTTTTTTATTAATTTTGTTTGTTAGTGGTCCGGTTATCCCGTCCTCACTAAATTTATATTTATTTAATTAACACCTGCCGCAAGAGCCAACTTATGTCTTCATTGCGTCTTGGTGTTTTTTTTTATTTATATATATGTACTTTTGTAAATAATAAGGCAGGTAAATTTTATTTTTCAATGTTGGTCTTTATTGCCTGACGTCTCGATTACCAATGTGTTAAAGTTTCCTAGCGTTCACTATTTTAAATCATAAACTAAAGCTTAATAAAATTTTGAGCATAACTAATAATTTGACTCGATATAATCTTAAATATATTGAAGCAAACGGTTTGGCTGAGTAATTAAGAGCGACAGCGAAAGAGATTAGAGAATTAGTTAGAACTTTAGTGAGTGCATTTAAATAAAGCAATAAGAAAACCGGTTGGTGAGTATTTTTTCAGTTTACAGTGGTGGCAATTAAAATTAAAATCAATTATAGAAATAACAATTCATTTCAATTCAATAAATAATAAGGTATAATAATTAACTATTAGAATAATATTCGTTACAAAAGTAATTACTGCTTGGCGGCCAAAGAAAAAAAAAACGAACGAACTATCATGAACGAAGAGTGCAATTACTCACTTATACATGCAAAATCCACACGCACGCTGGAGAGAGAACTTCTTTTTACGCTGCGAAAATTTTGTAAGTGTTTTTCTTCTGTGAAATTTAAGTCACTGTTTTTATTCTGTGCTCGTCATATGTTAGTTCGTTCTATGGAAAAAAGTCAGAATTTCAACTAGTTGTGGTTGATAACAAACTACTTTATCAACTACTTTTAAATTAGTTGATTTTCCTACAGGGTTTCTATGCAGTTGTTTTCTATTGAACCTTTTAGCTTTGGTTAAGCTTGATATAAAATAACAAAAAAGTTCGCATGAATTTGATATTCTTAAAGTTATATGAGTTGGAATAGGAGAGAATTCGGCTTCTTCACTACCTGTTGTTTATTTTCGTTAATTTTTCGTCATTGACTTGCCGTTCATTATCTCAATATGAATCAACAACAAAAGTTCAAAGTATACCGCAAAGCGTGCACAAAGACCCACAAACCTAATTGCTACAAATACATACAAAAGCTAGTTAAAAGAATATGCATATACATGTGTGTGTGTGTGTCTTTTTAAGCCTGCAGCATTGTATGCACTAGGTCCCACTGTGTCTTTCTGACTAACTCGATTTGAGTCTAGTAATGAAAGTCCTTCGTTCGGTTTAGTTAGCTTTTGTATCCTTGCGCTGGTTTTCGTTGTCTTTTGTGGCAATTATAAACAACAACGATGTTCTTTGTCATGAATGTATGTATTACTGTTGCTATACCCTATAGGAACAAACTAACTTGTTTTTAAAAACAACTAATTAAAAAACTAGTTTAAAATAAACCAGTATATGAACTACTTTGAATTATATTAAGGCGGCAACTACTCTGATGTTGGCATGTTTTGATTGAAAATTTTTATTAGATTGCAAGCTTATATATATTTAACCATGTTATTCATCAAATATTATTAACTTTTGGCCATCAGTAATAGTTTTCAATTGGTTATTTTAAAGCAATTAAAAAAATAATTTAAATGTAACTAATTTAACAAGTAGTTGAAAATATATGAAGACGACAGTCAATTGACTTATTTAGCGGACATCACCATACAAAATAAGTTAGTTCGTTCTATGGAAAAAAAGTCAGAATTTCAACTAGTTGTGGTTGACAAAAAACTACTTAATCAACTACTTTTAAATTAGTTGATTTTCCTACAGGGTAGTTATTGTTGTTGCGGTGGTGCGGTAGAGTAGATTCAATGCTATTTGCTGACACCACCGCATGGTTTCTTATTATTTTTAACCATTGCAACAACTATTTTATGCAGTCGATTTTTGGTGTTGCTATTCCATATTAAATAACTTTGTCTATTGCATATTTGTATAACAGGGACACCAAAATTATGATTCAGTTATCTCTCAAATGTTTTTCCTTCCTACACGAGGAATAAATTAATTTTACCCCTTAAACGACACGTTACACCTGATTTAGTGTACACCACCGCTCCAACAGATTTTGATTGCTTACAATTAGGCAAAAACAAAATGAAAATCAAATGTTCGTAGAGGGTACTAGGCACTTATGAGAAATTATTTTATTGAAAGAAAATAATCTCTAAGCAAAAGGGCACTGCACAGTGATATTTTTGAGGCAATAATTAATTTGTTCAAGAAGCTTTTTTAAATTTTTTAGCATTCTGTCTAAGTTTAAGATCGGCCAGCTTTTATATGCACCTCCCATACAAAATCATGTCAAAATTAATATATGTCTAAGGGGGTATTCCTAGGATCTTACTAGGCATATTCAGTAAATATCGACTACTTTATTTTTTAAGCTTCTAAACGAGTTTTGTAAAGATCGGAACTTTTGCTTACAAAATCATGTAAAAAATTTATAAAGGTCTAAGGGAGGTACCCCTTGGGACCAACTGATTCCTACCATTTCAAAATTTTTCTAAAGTAGCTTAAGCTACGTATACAAAATTTTATTATCGTTTGAGCACTCCTTAAATATTTTGCCAACGAATGTATAAAGAAATACCACTGTAACTTTTGAACCGATTGAAATATTTCTGTAAAATTTTTTATGGTGGACATATAAATCTTTCTTTCAGTTTCAATTTCAATATCATTAAAATCAATTGAGTAGGTACTTATTGGCGAATTCAGGGTCAAAATTGAACTTTTGAATTTTCTAATCTTTTAGTATATCTGCGTTGTTTTTTGAAGCGAAGCTTTTTACACCTCCTGTGATTTGCTTGAGTGGAATCTCAGAACCAGAACTGTTTTTTGACAAATTTTTTCGTAGAATTTATGTTTCTTTTTAACTTGCGTTCATTATAATAAGAAATTGTAGTATTAAAAATACTAAGAATTTTACTTGATCCTCCCTGGTGGGAATCAAACCCGTACTCATCGTTTAGTAAT
The DNA here is from genome assembly GCA_914767935.1 of Coremacera marginata. NCBI lineage: Eukaryota > Metazoa > Arthropoda > Insecta > Diptera > Sciomyzidae > Coremacera > Coremacera marginata. Next base: position 78,452,108 of record OU612046.1, read on the forward strand.
TCAATACGGTAACAACTGATCCAAACACGTTTGTTACTCAGGTTTAGTGATTCAATATTGAGTAGAATTGTTGCTATGTTGCAGCACATCAAAATAATCTTTCAATAAATTGAAGATTACTTATTGGCTATCCTATATATTCAACATATTTAGCAGCTATCCAAACAAAAAATAACAAACATTTTGCTGCTACTTGCTACAAGATGTCACCAGCATCGATGTGTTTGCGTTGTGAATGCGCTTGTGGTGTTGTTGCTACATTAAAAAATTAACAATTCCCATAAGTGCGTTGATACGTGTATTGATAAGTGCGTTTTTTAAGTGTAAAAAAATAGATGATATCAATTAATTAATGGAATTGACTAACGCACTCATGACATCGGCAAGGTATCTAAACTGTTTTTAAATTTTGTTTCGTGTGTGTTCTTTAATATATATTTTATGTTTATGTTTATGTTTATGTGTATGTTTATGTTTATGTTTATGTTTATGTTTATGTTTATGTTTATGTTTATGTTTATGTTTATGTTTATGTTTATGTTTATGTTTATGTTTATGTTTATGTTTATGTTTATGTTTATGTTTATGTTTATGTTTATGTTTATGTTTATGTTTATGTTTATGTTTATGTTTATGTTTATGTTTATGTTTATGTTTATGTTTATGTTTATGTTTATGTTTATGTTTATGTTTATGTTTATGTTTATGTTTATGTTTATGTTTATGTTTATGTTTATGTTTATGTTTATGTTTATGTTTATGTTTATGTTTATGTTTATGTTTATGTTTATGTTTATGTTTATGTTTATGTTTATGTTTATGTTTATGTTTATGTTTATGTTTATGTTTATGTTTATGTTTATGTTTATGTTTATGTTTATGTTTATGTTTATGTTTATGTTTATGTTTATGTTTATGTTTATGTTTATGTTTATGTTTATGTTTATGTTTATGTTTATGTTTATGTTTATGTTTATGTTTATGTTTATGTTTATGTTTATGTTTATGTTTATGTTTATGTTTATGTTTATGTTTATGTTTATGTTTATGTTTATGTTTATGTTTATGTTTATGTTTATGTTTATGTTTATGTTTATGTTTATGTTTATGTTTATGTTTATGTTTATGTTTATGTTTATGTTTATGTTTATGTTTATGTTTATGTTTATGTTTATGTTTATGTTTATGTTTATGTTTATGTTTATGTTTATGTTTATGTTTATGTTTATGTTTATGTTTATGTTTATGTTTATGTTTATGTTTATGTTTATGTTTATGTTTATGTTTATGTTTATGTTTATGTTTATGTTTATGTTTATGTTTATGTTTATGTTTATGTTTATGTTTATGTTTATGTTTATGTTTATGTTTATGTTTATGTTTATGTTTATGTTTATGTTTATGCTTATGTTTATGTTTATGTTTATGTTTATGTTTATGTTTATGTTTATGTTTATGTTTATGTTTATGTTTATGTTTATGTTTATGTTTATGTTTATATTTATGTTTATGTTTATGCTTATGCTATTTTAAATTTTTGAATTGAAAAGTTATCAAATCTATGAAACTTCGAAAACGCTTTGCGTCTCTTGTGTGCCCAACGACGCACCTGTGTGTTTTTTTTAAAAGGTCATAACATAAAAAAAGGTTTTTTTGTAACAATGGGGAGTTTTTATTGCTTACTATATATTTTTATACCCCAACACGTACTGCATAAGATTCCATTCCCTTTGTAACGCCAAGAAGGAGGCGTGGCAGGTATAGAAAAATATGTATTATTTTTATTAGCATCACCTCCTGAGTCGATTTCCGTGTGTCCGTCTGTCTGCCCGTCTGTGCGGCTGTGGACACAATTATAGCCGCAATTTCAAAGCTATCCACGCCTACCTCCTATACAAAGTGATTTTATTTTAACCTGAAAATCTCTTTAAAACCCACAAAAAATAAAGAAATGTCTTGAAATTTTGCACATACGCTGTGATGCTTAATATAAATCTAGACTACGAAATTTTAAAAAATCGAATGAAAACCACGCCTACCTGCCATAAAAATTGGCTTTATAGTAACCGTTAATCTCTTAAAAATCCACAAAAATTATAGAAATGTCTTGAAATTTTGCACATGATCTTTTCTATGACCATTTCTATGATATTTTGCAAAATCGGATGGAAACCACGCCTACCTGCCATACAAAGTGACGTCATCAAAATAGAAAATCTTTCATTTTCCAAATACCACCCATATCGTTTATCCAACCCATACCAAATTTTGCACATATATTCTATATACACATATGGTGTAATGCGAAATCATTAGACTTGGAAAGTGGGCGTAGAATTTTACTTTTAATCGAATTTCTTCAACACTGTGTGTCTGACATCAACCAAATTTTTCAAATATTGTCCTTGGTAATTAGAGCAGTCTTAAGTTTATAAAATTGGGTGGTACTATAGAGGGGGTGATTTCAACCAAATTTCTTACATATATTCTTGAATATAATGAGAAGTTTTAAGCCTACAGAAGTGGGTGGGATTGGACAAGGAGCGTTTCAATTTAACTCTAATCGAACTGCCTCTATACCGTTTGTTTGATTTAAGCCAAATTTTGCACAGTAGATACAATATAGCGATTCTGGCTCAGGTGGCTCGGTGGCTCAAGCCGATGACGTCACTCTGGCCCAGCGCCATCTAGTGGGGGGCTTTTTGCTCAAATGTGCAAAGGTGTATGTCTTTGCTAAAAGCTATTATGGTGTATGTCTTTGCTAAAAGCTATTATGGTGTATGTCTTTGCTAAAAGCTATTATGGTGTATGTCTTTGCTTTATTTATATTTTTAAATTAGCAAGTTTGGTGTATGTCTTTGCTGTAAGCTTTTAAAAATTGGCAAGTTTGGTGTATGTCTTTGCTAAAAAGCTATTATGGTGTATGTCTTTGCTAAAAGCTATTATGGTGTATGTCTTTGCTTTATTTATACTTTTAAATTGGCAAGTTTGGTATATGTCTTTGATGTAAGCTTTTAAAAATTGGCAAGTTTGGTGTATGTCTTTGCTTTATTTATACTTTTAAATTGGCAAGTTTGATGTATATCTTTGCTTTAAACTTTTTAAAATTAACAAGTTTGGGGTATTTCTTTGCTTTAAGCGTTGGTCATAATTTTATACGCTACATTATCGGTAGTGGTAGTCAAGCGAGTTCTTATCAGTGTTTGCATGTTTTTGTTTTTTTCTTAACCCTCGCATTAGTTATAGCAATGACTCAAAAAATAAATATATATTTATAAGACTTCTAACGTAGACTGCGTGGTGGCATACTTATCAGTGTTTGCATGAGTAAACGAAATACATAGCAACCAGGAAGAGTCAGGAAGTTTCTAGAAGCTTCGAGATATAGAAAAACGTCGAGAACATTTTAGAAGTTGACAACATCACAAAAAAAAAAAAAAAAAATTTTTTTAAGTCAAAGGTGTTAAGTCTCAAGCTTCATGGTGTGAGAGAGAGAGAGAGAGAGAGAGAAAGGGAGAGAGAGAAAGGGAGAGAGAGAATTTAATAGTAAGAGAGAGAAAGGGAGATAGCAAATAGCGCGATCCTATACAAAGAATACTTCAGAATCAACCTAACCTAAGCCAATGCCAAGAAGAGTCAGGGAGTTTCTAGAAGCTTCGAGATGCAGAAACGTCGAGAACATTTTAGAAGTCGACTTATGTTATTGTATGCCGATGACGTCACCCATACCCATCCTGGTACGGATTTTAATTTTATTTCATTTCAATTTCAATACTAATTTCAAGGTTAAAGTGATAAGAGCCAAGCTTTATAGTAAGCGCACTCATAACCCGCAAGTTCAAGATAAGGCAGCAATGGACAAGTTCAAACATGTTTTTTGTGTTACTTATAAAATAAATAAACAATTTTTGCGGTCAAGTGCAAGGGCAAAAAAAAGAAGATAAGAATTTAAAGTTGATATGTCAAAAACTAAGCTAAGCTAACCTAAGCTAATATAAGCTAAGGCTGCGTTTATAGTGAACGCCCATAATCGGCTGCTTTTTTATAATGGTTCTTGTTGTTGTTGTTCTTACTGTTGCTATTGTTGTTCTTACTTATGTTGTTGTTTTTGTTGTTGTTGTTGTTCTTGTTCTTGTTGTTGTTCTTACTGTTGTTGTTGGTGTTGTTCTTACTCTTGTTGTTGTTGTGGTTGTTGTTGTTGATGAGGCTGTTTTACTAATAAAAATAGGCAATCTAAAGTTACTAAATAAATAGCTAAACTTCTTTATTAAAATATTATTTATATTAATTACACCACATTTTGAGCCCAATTTGGTCACATCTGTTGATAACCAAGATAAGCTATGGAAGCTACGTCCAATTACGGACCATCTCAAGTCAAATATGTTGAAGAACTATCACCCAACACAACATTTATCTTACGATGACAATGGACGACACGGTTGCAAGCAGTTTTTTAAAGGTAAACCAATCGGCCAAACGGTTACATGTTAAATTTTGACATATATCAAGGCAAGAACCCACGTTGTACCAATCCATATGATGAACGATTCGGAAAATGTGCAGCACCACTTATAACTATGATCGACGACTTTCAGATGATTTGAAAGGCCTTATTGAATATTTCATTCATATTGAATTATTGTTTGATTGATTATCGATATTGTGATTGATTGATTGATTATCGATCAGTTTTAGCCGGTAGCTGTTGAACAGTACAGACCAGTTTTAGCAGGTAGCTGTAGAACAGTACAGACCATTTTAGCTGGTAGATGTAGAACAGTACAGATCAGTTTTAGCCGGTAGCTGTAGAACAGTACAGACCAGTTTTAGCAGTTGCTGTTGATCAGTACAGACCAGTTTAGCAGATAACTGCTAAAACTGGTCTGTACTGTTCTACAGCTACCGGCTAAAACTGATCTGTACTGTTCTACATCTACCAGCTAAAATGGTCTGTACTGTTCTACAGCTACCGGCTAAAATGGTCTGTACTGTTCAACAGCTACCTGCTAAAACTGGTCTGTACTGTTCAACAGCTACCGGCTAAAACTGATCGATAATCAATCAATCAATCACAATATCGATAATCAATCAAACAATAATTCAATATGAATGAAATATTCAATAAGGCCTTTCAAATCATCTGAAAGTCGTCGATCATAGTTATAAGTGGTGCTGCACATTTTCCGAATCGTTCATCATATGGATTGGTACAACGTGGGTTCTTGCCTTGATATATGTCAAAATTTAACATGTAACCGTTTGGCCGATTGGTTTACCTTTAAAAAACTGCTTGCAACCGTGTCGTCCATTGTCATCGTAAGATAAATGTTGTGTTGGGTGATAGTTCTTCAACATATTTGACTTGAGATGGTCCGTAATTGGACGTAGCTTCCATAGCTTATCTTGGTTATCAACAGATGTGACCAAATTGGGCTCAAAATGTGGTGTAATTAATATAAATAATATTTTAATAAAGAAGTTTAGCTATTTATTTAGTAACTTTAGATTGCCTATTTTTATTAGTAAAACAGCCTCATCAACAACAACAACCACAACAACAACAAGAGTAAGAACAACACCAACAACAACAGTAAGAACAACAACAAGAACAAGAACAACAACAACAACAAAAACAACAACATAAGTAAGAACAACAATAGCAACAGTAAGAACAACAACAACAAGAACCATTATAAAAAAGCAGCCGATTATGGGCGTTCACTATAAACGCAGCCTTAGCTTATATTAGATAAGGTTAGCTTAGCTTAGTTTTTGACATATCAACTTTAAATTCTTATCTTCTTTTTTTTGCCCTTGCACTTGACCGCAAAAATTGTTTATTTATTTTATAAGTAACACAAAAAACATGTTTGAACTTGTCCATTGCTGCCTTATCTTGAACTTGCGGGTTATGAGTGCGCTTACTATAAAGCTTGGCTCTTATCACTTTAACCTTGAAATTAGTATTGAAATTGAAATGAAATAAAATTAAAATCCGTACCAGGATGGGTATGGGTGACGTCATCGGCATACAATAACATAAGTCGACTTCTAAAATGTTCTCGACGTTTCTGCATCTCGAAGCTTCTAGAAACTCCCTGACTCTTCTTGGCATTGGCTTAGGTTAGGTTGATTCTGAAGTATTCTTTGTATAGGATCGCGCTATTTGCTATCTCCCTTTCTCTCTCTTACTATTAAATTCTCTCTCTCCCTTTCTCTCTCTCCCTTTCTCTCTCTCTCTCTCTCTCTCTCACACCATGAAGCTTGAGACTTAACACCTTTGACTTAAAAAAATTTTTTTTTTTTTTTTTTGTGATGTTGTCAACTTCTAAAATGTTCTCGACGTTTTTCTATATCTCGAAGCTTCTAGAAACTTCCTGACTCTTCCTGGTTGCTATGTATTTCGTTTACTCATGCAAACACTGATAAGTATGCCACCACGCAGTCTACGTTAGAAGTCTTATAAATATATATTTATTTTTTGAGTCATTGCTATAACTAATGCGAGGGTTAAGAAAAAAACAAAAACATGCAAACACTGATAAGAACTCGCTTGACTACCACTACCGATAATGTAGCGTATAAAATTATGACCAACGCTTAAAGCAAAGAAATACCCCAAACTTGTTAATTTTAAAAAGTTTAAAGCAAAGATATACATCAAACTTGCCAATTTAAAAGTATAAATAAAGCAAAGACATACACCAAACTTGCCAATTTTTAAAAGCTTACATCAAAGACATATACCAAACTTGCCAATTTAAAAGTATAAATAAAGCAAAGACATACACCATAATAGCTTTTAGCAAAGACATACACCATAATAGACACCATAATAGCTTTTTAGCAAAGACATACACCAAACTTGCCAATTTTTAAAAGCTTACAGCAAAGACATACACCAAACTTGCTAATTTAAAAATATAAATAAAGCAAAGACATACACCATAATAGCTTTTAGCAAAGACATACACCATAATAGCTTTTAGCAAAGACATACACCATAATAGCTTTTAGCAAAGACATACACCTTTGCACATTTGAGCAAAAAGCCCCCCACTAGATGGCGCTGGGCCAGAGTGACGTCATCGGCTTGAGCCACCGAGCCACCTGAGCCAGAATCGCTATATTGTATCTACTTTGCACACATATTATTTGTCATAAGGATCATACTTTAGTTTATAAAAGTGGGCGGTGCTGGGCAGGGGGCTTGGCACTTTATTTTTATTCTATTTCCATCTACACCGTTTCTCCGATTTGAACCAAATTTTACACATATATTATTTACTATAACGAAAAATTTTAAGCCTACAAAAGTGGGTGGGATTGGACAAGGGGCGTGCCAAATTTAATTTTAATCAAACTCTTTCTACACCGTTTTTCTGGTTTCAACCAAATTTGGCAGATATATTCTTTGGAATAATGAGCGGTCAGTAGTCTAGAAAATTGTGTGGAATTGAACGGGAGCGTGGCACTTTAATTTTAAATGAAATGTTTTACACCGATAGATTGAATTTCCACATACCAATCAAATTTTGCACATATATTCTTTAGCATAATGAGCAGTGGCAGCTTAGGGTAAATTAAAATTAAGCGATAATACATAAACATTTTATGGACGGCTAAGGACATCCAATATACCTCGACACGGCCGCGGGGGGTATTTTAACTTCGGTACCCTACCGAAGCTCCATTCCTTACTGGTTTGTTATAAAAAAGAAATATTAAGAGAAAATTATAAAAAAAATGTGCTTTAAATGAGGATGATAATTATAAAAAAAAATTTAACACCCTTAAATTTTGTTTTGTAGAAACACAAACGCGTTAAATTTATATATCAAAATTTTTTGTTTAATTTTAAAGTATGTTTTTTTCTCAGTGTTCAAAAAAGTGCACTGAAAAAAAAATGCAACGTCAATCGATTTCACCTTCAAGAAACCTTTTTATACGTCTAATGATTTCACCAGTAAGACATTTATATTATTATAAAGTTCTAAAAATGTGCTATAAAGGAAGTGGGGACATGCGTAACCTAATATCTGGGAATGATAATTTTAGGAGGAATGCGGGCTTAGCCACAACGGTACCCTTTTTCCGCACTTCACTTTATCGAAATTTCTACTCAATACTGTCTGATAGATTGTTCAATAAACTGCCAATTAGCATACAATTGAACAGGAATCATATTGAAATTGAAGTTTTGTTGCGCTCCATTAGCTAAATTTTCATAATTATTACTTTTTACTTTTCTTGTACAAATTATTTCAATCTTTATTAAAACTCAAACTTAAACTAAACTTTAACATACCAAAAATCTTACTTCTAACTTAGTTATACCGACTGCGCTGTTCGATGCTTATGTTTATCCATCTTTGTGTGGGTGCTGTTGCAGTACTTAGTTTCGCCGACTGCACTGCGCTGCTGTTGCAGTCGCCAGATGTTCATTTTTCAGCGTCAGCACATTTGTGTTCCCACGATTTGTGGGAATCGCTGAGAAGCTGACGATAACTCCTCCCCCGCCAAGTGAGGGCCGTCCTCGGTCCTTCCTAATGCTCTGTTTATAGCCATTTTTAGCACTTTTTCGGACTGCTCCTTTCGTTTTGCTTAAGTTTCCAAAAAATTGCGTAAACAATTCCGCCAATACTGACAATGATAACAATACTACTTATTGTTATAGTTGATCGTGTTTCAAGATTTGCGTATAGGCTTTTGATGAGCTGCCTATTCTGTGTACTGTGATGTTGTAAGTATGGTAAGCTGATCAAGTCTTTGTATCCGCTTAAATCTATTTTTACATTTAGCGGTGTTTCAGCTTTTCTCGTGGGCGAAGCATTTTCGTTGAAATATTCAGACCCATTTAGGCTTATTTTATTGCTGAATGTTATAACATAAGTGCCTTGAGAAAGATTGGTGGTTTGGTTCTCTTTTTTTATTGATAAAGGTACGTCGTTAACAATGACTAGGCCGTCATTAACTTCGTTGATGGGGAGCAAATGGCTGAATGTTGTTTTACATTGAGCTTTGTAGCCGGACGTTAATTGTTGTAAGCAGCCAGTTTTTGATGACCGTTTACAGAACTGCTTTGTAGTTCCAGCACAGTCATTAATTGAATATGAGGTTTTTCCGCAAAAAGCTACTGAATTCTCTTCCAAAAATAGCATCGATTTATTATGCGCCACCGGGAAGATAAGAAGTTTCTTACACACTAATTTTGGCTTAGGATACTTAATAAGAAAAATTATTAAATCATTATTTTGTAACACTTTAAACTTAGAAACTAACATTGAATCGGAAATTGTTATGTTTGTGAGGTGCTCATTTTCTATTAATGAATCTATTTCATAGTGGTCAAGCAATAGAGGATTCAAAATACCTATCTTTGCCAGAGTGATTGAGAGAATAATGTTATCCAATTGAGTGATTATGGCTCTATTGCGTGCAACAAGCATTTCAAAAAGATGTCCGGTATCAATTTTTTCTTTTTTTGTTTCTTTTATAATTCTATTAACTACATTTGTTATATTATAAATCTGCTCTTGCAATTGAGAATTTATTTGAAACTGCTGTTTGTTTGCGTCTATTAACTCCTCTGTTTTTACGGTTATTTTCTGGAAATCATCAAAGTCTGGTGTCCCGGCTATTACTTTGAGTGCTGTTCCTATGAAATTTATGCTTCGAGTCTTTCTTTGTCGAATGTTTATTATTTTTAGCAAATTTTGAATATGGTTAAAGTCAGCTTCTACTAGTTTTGTTATTGGCGATGTAAAAATGCCTGAAAATTTCCTTGATTCTTCTGTTAGAAAGGAGTACTCGGTAAGATTTATTACGTGTTTTAGATGACCATAAGTTTCCCATAGTACGATTTCGCCATCGGAAATTGGGATATAGTCCAAATGAGTGTAGTCAATTATTTCAGCAATTTCGAGTGTGCCAAAGATGATCAGAGTTAACATCAACCTAGAAACAAATGCACCAGTTATGAATCATGTTTACTATTCCTGAGATTGTCCTTATGGACCACCCTCACCTTAATAAGGACAGTCGTGCCCATATTTTTTTCTACAATTTGTTCTGAATAGTGGCGTTAATTTGTTGCCTAACCTTCTATTTGATTTGACAAGAACCTTGTCACCTACGTTATATGATTTTGGGGATCTTTCCTTATTATGATGGTGAAGCATATGCTGCTGAGCTCTTTTTAAGTGATCTGCCACTTCATTATAGTGGAATGGAGTTGTGGAATGAAAAATGCTAACCAGGTAACCGATTTTTTTTATTGTTTTGTTATATTCTATTGTAGCTAGAAGAATGAATTCAGTAGTGTCTTCAATTTGTTTTTCAGCTTTTAAGCATCGAGCTATCTCTGCTAAAGTACTATGAAATCGCTCCACTTGTCCATTGGATGTGCTATGGAGTGGTGGAGAATTTGCAATTTCAATATTAAAATAGTTAGAAAGCATTTATTTTATTGTATTTGAATTAAATGAACGCTCGTTATCGCAATAAATGGTTTTTGTCTTGGGAAAAAAATTCAGAATTTAAAGCAATTTTGGTTTAACATCGGCAATGGTTCGTGATTCGGTTTGTTGCACTATTGCAAACTTGGAAAATTTATCAATACAGGTTAAATAATGCTTAGAATCTGTGGAATGAATGTCGATGTGCAGAATTTCACCGAGATCAGTAGGAATTGGAGTTTCTGCAATTGGATGTTTTACTGGATGTCTATTATATTTTGATGTCGAGCATATTTTGCAGTTAAGTGTAACTTCCTTCGCAAGTTTACTCATTTTTGGGAAAAAATAGTCATTTAATATTTGCTTGATATTTTCTTGGTAAGCCCTATGGGCTCTGTTATGTTCAGTTACAATAATTTCTTTTTGTTCAACCTGATCAATTACATCAACTACAAAGTTTTTTGCATAAAGGAATTTGGTTGCTGGGAATGTTTCTATGAGCTTATGTTGAATATGGGCAAGAATAGGTAATTCGCAGTGTATTGCGTTCACAACATCTACATTTACTACATCCTGAAGTATTTCCAATAAATTATTTTTATTTACTATGGTTATTATATGCCTGGTTTTCTTTCCAAACATTTTCAAAGTACGTTTTGAAGGACATTCATCCTCCGCAATTATTATTTGGTTGCTATAACAGTTTACTGGCTTATCAGTGGATTATATGGTGTAGGTCAAAGTTTCTTTGCTGTGTATGGTTGCACAGTCTGAAGTCGCATCTTCTTCTAATGCATTGACATGCTGACGTGACAAAGCGTCTGCTACATAGTTCTCTTTCCCTGGATTATAGTGAAGCTTTGCATTGTGTTCATCAATGAAGGCCTTACACCGTTTAATTTTTGCATTAGTGTTTTTATCTGACACAGCGAAAGTCAATGGCTGGTGGTCAGTAAATATATTTAAATTTTTTACTCCATATAAATAGTTCCTAAGATTTTTCAATGCCCATACAATGGCCAGTAATTCTTTTTCATTAGCCGCAAAGCTAAGCTCCCTGTCTTTTAGAGTTCTCGATATAAATGTTATAGGTTTTCCCTCTTGAGAGAGAACTGCGCCTAAACCGTAGGCTGAGGCATCTGTCGTGAGATCAAATGCTTTATTGAAATTGGGGTATGCTAACATTACATCCTCTGAAATGAGAATTTCTCTTAATTTGTTGAAAGCGTGAATTTGTTTTGAATTGAACTGTATTTGTATTCTTTTTGACTGTGTTGCCTTAATTTTGCCATTATCACCTTTGAGTAAGTTTGTTAATGGTCTCGCTACACTAGTAAAGTCCTTAATAAAGCATCTGTAATAGCTTGCTAACCCAAGAAACGACCTAAGGGCGAATAAATTAGTGGGTTGTCGATAGTTCTTAATTGCTTCTATCTTTTCTGGGCACGTTCTTATACCATTTCTCGACACTAAGAAACCTAAATATTCGACCTCTGTTTTAAAAAATTTGGATTTTTCTATGGATACTCTAATATTTGCATCACAAAGGGCACGTAATACCCACTGAATATCTTGAACATGTTGTTCCTTTGTTTTTGAAAAAATAATGACGTCATCCACATAGACATGACAGGTTTTGCCAATTTTCTCCCTAAGAACGTCATCAATTGCCCTTTGAAAAATGCTGGGAGCATTTTTGAGCCCAAATGGCAAAACTCATATTTGCCATTATTTACGGCAAATGCGGTTTTTTCTCTGTCACCCTCTTTCAATTCTATCTGATGAAATCCTGATTTAAGATCGAGGGTTGTAAAATATTGAGCTTGATCCATATTTGATAATATCACCATAACGTTAGGAATGGGATATTTATCGTCAATAGTTTTAGCGTTAAGCTTTCGAAAATCTAAAACAAGCCGTTTCTTTTTATTACCACTTTCGTCAGTGCCTTTTTTATCAACAACCCATATTGGATTATTGTAAGGGGATCTAGATGGTCTAATTATTCCGTCGATTAGAAGTTGCTTTATTTCTTCATTCACAAAGTTTGCTACTCCCATGGGTATGGGTATAATTTAGAATAGACCGGGTCTTGGTCTGAAGTTCGAATTGTAGCAACGATGTTTGTGTTAAAAGGAAGAATTTTTCTTGGATCAGCAAATGCTTTCTTTTCCTTTTCGATCATTTTCATAAATTGTTCCCTAACTGTTTCTGGAATTTCTTTCCTCTGAATGTTAAGCGCATTCACATTTTCGCATTCTAAAAATAAAATTCCCTCTGTTCCTGAGTTATGCTTAATTATTTTTTTCTTAAGATCTATTTTAGCATTGACCTTTGTTAAAAGATCAAGCCCTATAATTCCATCAAAAGTTGTTAAATTTGGTAGAATGAAGAATTCTGAATCGATTCCCAAAACATGAATTTTACATTTTTCATTTATTTTATTGAAACCATGAATTGATTTCACTATAAAAGGGGTAGACACTGGTGTAATGCCTTTTAATTCAACCAATTTTTTAATATAAGTTTTAGCGGCTCCAGTGTCCACTAATAGTTTAATTTGTCTTTTTTCTCTGCCTATGGTTCTGCTGATCCACGGGAGAGCTGACTTTTCTCTAAAAAATTATCCTGATTTTCCTCCTCAATATTTGAAACTTCGCTTTGCGCTTCATTGTTATAATTTTGCTGAAATAAATACTCTGATTGGCCTAAATGATTTATTCTTTGAAACTTCGGTCCAGTATGCCGATTCGAGGGTATTTGTCGCTTTTGAATTTGATTATTTATTGGAAATCGTTGCCAATTATTTTGGAAATTAGTGTAATTCGTGGGTTGTCTCCAGCGAGACGAAGTTGGATCCACGTCCATTGGTTCTGGACGTGACTGTGCTTCCCGATTGAAGCTTTGGCGGTTTTGTCCGCTAAAATTCTCTTGACGGAAACCTCCAAAATTTTTTTCTTGTCGGAACTGATTGTTTCCACTATTTGGTGGGATAAACAGTTTAATATAATGGGGATTTTTTTGTTGAAAAGAGTTATTAGGCTTGCCACCTAAATTTGGTCGGAAAAAGTTTTCGCTTCTGTTCGCGAAGGTTGTCGCAAATAAGTATCGCGCTTGATTTGAATCAACTTCTTGCGCCAACGCAAGTGCTGATGGTAAATCATTAGGCCGAGAAGCAAACAAGATGTCGCAGAGTGGTTTTTTTAATCCTGAGATAAAAACACGAAGAGCATCAGCTCTGTATTTTTCGTTTATTGTCGAGGCTAAACTACGGTCATATGTCATGACAGTTTTATTTGTTAACAAAGTAAGCTTTTTCTCTACTTCATCAAAGAACTTTAAGACAGATAAGTTACCTTGTTGTAGAGTAGACATCTCTTGTTCAATAATATAAATCGGACGTTTGTCCGAGTAAGTAAAATCTAGACGTGCAATTATTGCCTTAAAATTTAACACAGTGCCAAATGATGCTAACACCCCGTCAGCAGGGCCTCTTATTTTATTTCTAATTATACTCAAGGCTTGGTAGTGCTTTGAACTACCATCGAAATCTTGAAAAAGCCTATAGGCCGTGTGTGCCGCTTGACGCCAAGAAACATAATTATTTTGTTGCCCATCGAACTCGGGCAACGACTTTACCACATCCAGTGACTCCTCGCATTTTATGCTAGCTACAATGCGAGCCTCAGTAAAAGTTTCTACCGGGGTCACAGAGTTTACTTGTGAGATTTGTTTCCCTAAATTTTCAATTTGTAATTCAAATTTTTTTTCTGTTCACGTAGTGCTGCCGACACTGCAGACTGGATAACACTACCTAATTGCTCAGCATTCATATCGCTTTTATTATTTATGTTATTTGCACAAAGAGTCAATCTCCTAAAAATAGATTCCAAATCCTCGTCACTCATAGGCAAAAAAGGGTTAAATTTTTCTTAATTTTTTTTTTTTTTTAAAAAATTTTAATTACTTAAATTTATTAAAATTCACTTAAAGCAGTTTTTATTAAAAATTTTAAAAATTTGTATTATTACACTGAAAACATGAGCACATCACTTACATTTCTATTTGTTGGTTAATATCTTTTTATTTTATAAATCTTCTTCCAGTATGTTGCTCGGCAATTTCATCACAGTATGTTGAATGTTGAAAATATTCTTCTCAATATGTTGATTGATAATTTATTTTCAATTTCTTCACGGCAATTTCTTCACAGTATGTTGAATGTGGAAAATATTCTTCTCAATATGTTGATTGATAATTTATTATTTAATGTTGCTGGTAACGTTTACAATATTCTTGCCCCACGTTGGGCGCCAATTATTTCATTCTTTATTGAAACTCAAACTTAAACTAAACTTTAACATACCAAAAATCTTACTTTTAACTTAGTTATACCGACTGCGCTGTTCGATGCTTATGTTTATCCATCTTTGTGTGGGTGCTGTTGCAGTACTTAGTTTCGCCGACTGCACTGCGCTGCTGTTGCAGTCGCCAGATGTTAATTTTTCAGCGTCAGCACATTTGTGTTCCCACGATTTATGGGAATCGCTGAGAAGCTGACGATAACTTACATAATATCATCCCATTATATTAATTTTTTGAATTTTTCAATCTGAATTCTCTTAACTTAGTTATTTTCTTCTATTAAATCTACGCATTTATATTTCAGTTTTTTCCACCACATAACTCTATTAACATTTGTAACAAATTCTTGAAGTGACATTTAACTCTTTTTCTTATATATATGAGTAATTAAATAATGTCAAAACTATTCTTATATTAATATATTTGGATTATACTTTATACTACATATGTAAGCATTTTAAAAGAATAAAAATATAGAATTATAAAATAATAATAATAATTATTGCATTAATTCAGCTTAACCAAAATTAAACTGAGCCAAGATGAAAAATTTCCATGCGTCAAATTCATGATTTAAGCTAAATGACCTTAAAAAAAAAATACAGAATCTCACAACAAAGTGGATGACAACTAAAAAGGTACTGCAATAGCGTTTTTATATGCGATTCTTGTTATTAGCCATAGTTACAATACACAAGCAGGTACAATACAGTCTTAAGACAACTTAAGCAATATTCTGAATGTATTTTATTTTATTGCTTTACAAATAAGTTTTGTTGGTACTGCTACCAGCAGTCAACGATTCAACAATTCATAAAAACCTAAAATTGCCAGAAATAAAGCAAATAGAATAAGACTTGAATTTGACGAATGCTTTAAAGGGATGCTGGGTAGAGCAGTGCCTCTATTAAATATAGAATTCCATTAATATTCACTTTAGAAAACATATTTTATAATATCACCTTTTTTTAGACATCGTTTCAAATTTTATAGCGTAGCGAAACGTCATTTGGAGTTTTTGTTACCGGAAAAATCTAATAAAATATGACGAGTACGCGGTGCGACATTCATCGCCTCACTTAAAAGATTCTCCTTCTATACAAACTTCAGTTTGACATTCATAGGAAACCGGATACTCTTCCATTTTGCCGGCAAACTTTGCGTCACTTTATCTTATTTTTTCTTGCGCCTGGCCAAGTTGGAAAATATCTACAAGATTGCAGTTTGTAGTTTTTTTTTTGGTTTTTTTTTTTTTTTGCAAATGATGATGACATTGATGCTTCACTGAAAGTAATTTAGATAAAAGTCACACTTTATGTTTTTAAGTTATTTTGTGATTCTTATGAAATCTCAACTGGCGATGTTCCGAATGGAAGTGGCGGTAAAAATTGTGGGGTATAAAAAGAAATTCACAAATTCAATAAAAATTTAAATTTTTTTGTAAAAATACACAATATCACAAGCTATGTTTACGCTACCAAAACCATTATGGGAGGACAAAGGACGATGAACGGTTTATAATGTTTATTAAGAAATCTTGGGAAGATACAGAAGATAGAAAGAAAATTCATATGCTTAGAAGAGTAGATAATTGAAGTTTAAATAAGTTTTTATTTTAGTCTTGTCAAGGTTGAATAAGTTGAAAATAAGAAAATATATTTTGAACTCTTAGATTTAGTAAAACAAAAGAAAAAAAAGCCAATGCAGGTTCGTTTTTTCTTGGTCACGGAAATAGCACACTTGATTAGATCAGTTAAAGCGGAAATAAATGTTAAAGAAAACTGACAATATTATATTTTTAATGTAACTACTACCATGGGAGTGCATAGTTTGGTTGACGTATTCAGGCTAATATTTTTACCATATTGATTATTTATACATAGTGGGATGTAGTATCCAGATTCTAGCTCAACCGTTTTGATTATGTTTATATTTTCACTTGTACTATCACTTGTTTGTATTTTTTTCTGCCTGGTTTAAGCCATAATATATTTAGAAAGACATTTTAATGGTACAGAGGAGAACTTTGAGCTTGCCAACACAGAAACTTAAATTTTTTGCCGCCAAAAACTTGTTGTTGACGTCGTTTTCGATAATGTTTTGGATCGGGCCTACATGTTTTATGCCGAATCCGAACGGCTTATGTTCTCAAGAAGCTTTTCATAGCAGTTTTTACTCTCTGAGGCTTGCCATTGTCTGCAGAGAGGTGAGGGCCGAACAGAAAAAATAATTCAATTGAAAAAACTTTCTGTGTCAGGTGAGATTCGATGCAGGGTTCTCTGGCGTATTGGCCACACACTCTAGCCATTGCGCCACGACCACCACAAGCTTTTATATTGTTATCAATTATAATAAAAGCGCACTTAATACAAGCTAGCAGGGATGATATTTGGGGGCTTTTTTGGGCCCTTTTTCATTTCAAAAGCCCCGAGGCCCTTCTTATTCATTTTAGGCCCTTTTGGAAAATTCTACCGAAAAAAAATCGGAATTTTTTAAAAGAAAAGTTTACTGGTTAATGTATATGATTTCAATATGCCAAAGAAAAATCGCCGAAAAAATAAAATGAAAAATTCCCCTAACGAAAAGAATAAAAAATTTTTACACAATAAAAACGAAAAAATGTTAAAAATTTTTTTGGAAAAATGTTCCAAAATGCAATTCAGCGGCGTTGTAGTGCTTGACAAAAATAAAATGGCACAACCAATATCCGCCGTCACAAAGGGTTTTGCTTCTAAATTGAAAATATTGTTGCTTGTATAGACGACGACGAACAAGTGATTATAAGGCTTCTAGAACTTACGCCCGAAAAAAATGGTAAAAACGCCCGAATTTGAAATTGCAATTGAGCCCGAAAGAAAGAAATAATGCTCGAATGGAGAAATAAGACTCGAAAGAAAATGGAAATTACGACCGAAGTTTTCAGCAGTTTTCCGGTCTTTACTTCCAAATAAGATTATCAAAGTATAAAAAAACAGATTTGAATAGTAAATTAATATTCCCCTGTAAAAATATCTGCAAAGATTTCATTAATTTTATTTGTTTTTTGATGTAATTCATGAACAAGGGGTCCATGGACATTATGTACGGATAAGGTTCAGATGGTGTTTTTTTTATGATAAAATGATTTGCACTTTTACGGAACAATATTCTTTCACCTTCCGTAAAAGGGCGATCCATTTTATCGTAATGAATTTGAACTTTCTTAACAAAAATTCGGGCGTTTTTTTATTTTTAATTTTGCGAAAATGCCCGATTTTTTTTTCGGCCCTAAATTACAAGCCTATTTTTCGGGCCTTTCTTCCTTTTCAAGTATTTACAAAAAAGATCCTAATTTTATTGGTACAAACACCCGAAAAAATTACATAATCGGTAGAAATTTCGGTAATTGTTTTTCAACGAATTAAGCCCGATTTTGTATGGAAAATTTCGGGTTTTTTGTAATTTTTTTCGTTCGTAATTTCTGGAAGCCAATTGTAAGCTATCTTTGATTTATTTCGTAAATAGAAATATCTGGAGAAAGAAAAAAAGTTATCTCTTTGTGATCATGTAAAGGTAAGACAACCGCGGGGTGGAGAGGGGGGGAGAGAGGTGACGGATAGCCCTCGACCGATTTAAGTTAATTATTTAAAATATTTAAAAAACATAAGGATCAAGTGATAAAAATAAAAAAGAGTAAAAATAGTCAATGTGAACTATCAGTTAAAAACAGAAAGCGAAACTGCATCCAAAAAAGTAGGTGATTTTTGTATAAAAAAAAACCCTCAACAAAAAGCGAAATTTCGTTAAAAAATGTGCAAAATTATTGTCCAATATTTTCGGTGATTTTTCTTTTGAATTTCCCATTCATTTTTTATTTCATTCACCCCAATTTTGTATGAAAAATGTTGGGTGATTTTATATTTCATTTTCATTTCATTCATTTTCATTTAATCATTTAAATTACAGTTCTAAATGAGTCATCATCATCATCGTCATCATGCGTGGAGCGTGGAGCGTGCATTTCCTGCCTTAAAGTTAGTAGAACTTTGGTTCAACCGTTACCTTAGATCCACATTTTGCTTTTTATTTTTGCCTTAAAAAATAAAAATCAAAATTTACCAGTTATTTAGTGCTCAACAAAATATCGGTCAGATTTTGCTTTTCATTTTTGTCTTAAAAAATTAAAAATCAAAACTTACCAGTTATTTAGTGTTCAAAAAATTATCGGTTTGATTTTGCTTTTTATTTTTGCCCTAACAAATAGAAACTAGAAATAATTATTACTTTTTGCTCAAAATTTTAAAAGTCAAAAAATAATTTTTTTTTTTGCTTTTTATTATAAAATACATAATTGTTACGGCCTCTGATATTGAGTTACAATTTTTAAATCTTAAAGCCCTATTAATGTCAAATTGGCCCTATTTTTATATGAATTTTGGCCCTTTTACAGTAAAGCCAATATCATCCCTGCAAGCTAGTCGTGTGAGCAATGGCTACGATGCGAATGCGCACATATTCAAACTGCTGTGCTGTGCTAGCTGAGCATAAAGA
Organism: Coremacera marginata; assembly: GCA_914767935.1. Classification (NCBI taxonomy): domain Eukaryota; kingdom Metazoa; phylum Arthropoda; class Insecta; order Diptera; family Sciomyzidae; genus Coremacera; species Coremacera marginata. Next base: position 78,471,463 of record OU612046.1, read on the forward strand.
GAGAAGAGTAGAGAGCAACGTTTAGTTTATTGAAACTCTCTCAGCACAAACTTGTAAAAAGAAAACGACCAAGCAAAGCGTGGCATCGGTGATGATTTCATACAAATCTTTACATTTTAATTAAGTATACTTACGCGGTGTGACAGGAAAATGTGCTGTAGCACAAATTATTCTAAAAATTATTTCATAAAAATTGGCCCAGTACTTTTGGAGTTGTAAAAAAATTTTCAATTTAATTTTATGTAATAGCAGATTTGCTGCTGTGTGTATTTTGTTGATATTTGTTCGTTGTTGATCTTCTTGTTGCTGAGCATAGTCGCGCGGCTGAGAACCGAGCACCACAACTGTCACTAGACGAATGACAGAAAACGTAACGCTTGAGTTTTTGTTCAACACTTGATTTCACTCTCTATATAAAATGGATTCTAAACGAGTAAACTCCAAAAAGTAAGATTTTGTTAACTGAATTTAATGATTTCTTATGATTGAACAAGGTGTATCTTTTCATGGGATTCAAATATACTACACTTTTTTTTGTATGCCTATGGAAAAAGTTTAATAAATAAAGCAATCGACTTTTTAAAAACCCACATGCGGAACTGTTTTAAGTTTCATAAATAAAATATTGCTATATTTTGCTAAAGTTACAATTCCAATATTAGCCATTTTTCTCCGTTATTTTGATTGTACCTATACATGTAACGAGAAGTGTATATTAAATTTGGAATTTATATAAAATTAAACCTGTGATCGGCATTCGATCATATCAAAATTTTTCTTTTGTTTTTTCCCTGAACGCACAAACTCATAGCCTGAATATAATGAACAGAGTTTCTGGCGCAGCGTAAGCTCGAAATAAAACCACCACCGTCTGTTGATGTTCCTTTTACATTCACTCTTTGTTGAAAGGCATTGAATAAAATCAACAACATTTATATGTGTTATATGAAGCAAATTATATTTTGTCGTCAAGCGGCCAGCGGCGAGCGGTTGGTTCCATAAGTTTTTCACGGTTTTTTTGAGAGATAAAGGAAAAGTAGCAACAACAACAATGCTACACAACTTTGTTGAAGTGTCTGACTTACAGCTTGAACACATTGACTGCAGCTGCGACGAAAAGCTGTCAAATTAGGAATGATTCTATATCGAAGACAAAACAGTGCGGCATTAGACAAGTTTCTCTCCATAAGAAATACATATAAAACATTTTGACAGGTGTTGCACGGTTGCAGCCGTCGTCAATGTGTTTAGGCTATCACTCTTGCATTTCACTCTATATCCTGTATGCTACTGCAACTATGTTAAAAAGAGCTGTGTCGCTATGTATTTTGTTGTTGTTCCTCATTGTCCTATTGGGGAAAAAGTTTTTTCATTCACATATGGTGCTTTCGTTTCTACCAAAAAGTGTTGCCTTTTCATTATTTACTTACTTAGATGGCACTTACAACCGTAAGCCGGTTTTGACCTGTTGTAAGAATTTGCGCCAGATATTTCTATTTTGAGCTTGATGACGCCAGTTGGAAGCTCCAAGTTTCGTCAGGTTATCCTCTCCTTGGTCCTTTCAACGGAGATGCGGCTATACTCTTCTGCTGAGTACCGAATTGAATATTTTCTTCGCAGGAGTGTCACCTTCCATCCTCTAAACATGACCTAGCCAGCGATTTTTATGCGCTTTATTATGTCGATGTCGGCGTATAGCTCATACAGCTCGTCGTTCTCCATCGCATTTGGTACTCGCCATTGACGTAGATTGGTCCGTAGATCTTACGAAGGATCTTTCTCTCGAAAGCTCCCAAAGTCTTTTCATCAGAGCTGCTCAACTTCCAGGTTTGTGCTGCATATAACAGCACGGGCATGATAAGTGACTTATAGAGCGTGACTTTTGTTTGTCGAGAGAGGGCTCTGCTCTCAATTGCCTACTGAGCCCAAAGTAACACCTGTTGGCAAGAGTTATCCTTCGTTTTATCTCTCTACTGATATCATTGGTGGAGTTAATGCTGGAACCAAGGTAAACGAAATCGTTCACAACCTCAAAGAAGATGTTGTCAACGGCGACGTGGGTTCCAATACGCTGGGACTGTTTGTTTGTTGACACCAGATATTTCGTTTTATCTGCGTTCACTGCAAGACCCATTCGACTTGACTCTTTTTCTAATTTGAAGAATGCTGCACTGACTTCGCGTGTATTATGGCCAATGATGGGCCATGCTATCACCGCAACCCTTGCGCAGAATAATATAAAAGGTTAGTTGAAGCGTAATATTCACACTTACTTATCGACTCGTTCGAGTATCGACATTCTAGTACTGCTCCTCTGACGAGTCGATCGTTCGGCTTATCCCACGACTTTTTTACCTTCTTGTTAATAATCACCAATTGATTATGCGCAACTTTAGTTGTTTTCTTAAATGATCCAGAGTTTTACATATTTGTGGCACATATTGAAGGAAAGCATACAACTTCACATATTGAAGAATTAGATAATCAAATATTGATTATCAGCAGTTAAAGTAATGTTTCAAAGATCCAGTCTGGTTGCTACATATTAGCCTCCATATTAGATTTATACATTTAACCACTTATTAACCATTTATTATATAGATTGATATACTTTCCGGTGTTGTTTAATATTTGTCTTTTCTTCCTCCGCCTTTGAGTTTAACGCTGCGGCTTGGTTTTTTAGTGCATCATATATCCAGCACCACGTGTGGCGGCCGTGGCGTAGTGGGTAGAGTGTGTGACTCATACGCCAGAGAACCCAAGTTTGAATCCCCCATCTGACAATGGCAAACCTCAGAGAGTAAAAAACTGCCATGAGAAGATTCTTGAGAACATAAGCCGTTCGGAGTCGGCATAAAGCTGGTAGGTCCAGTTCTCGATCATTTGTGTTCAAACATTTCACAACACACACAGCACAATTGATCATAAGAAGCTCGGTCAAAGTCCTTTCAAGGGCTGAAGTGGCCATTTTTTTAATTTACAATTCACAAAATTTGATAAATTGATTTATTTCGGTCTACTGATTATGAACAATTTATTTAATTTATTTAATAATAATTTTGAAGTATTGTACACTAACAGCAATCTTTTATAGTACATCAAAAGAGGAAAATGGAATTAATACACTTATAACTAACATAAATAAGATTTTACTTAAAACTATTATAAATGGAGTAAAAAATTATCAAAATATAACCTTATTAAAAATTATTTTAAGCATTCTTATCAAGGAACAAAAAAAAAAGAAAAAACAAAAATAATAGATGGAGGGTGTAAGAAGAAAAGAGTTAAATCAGATAAAGAATCAGATAAAGAAAAATGTATCACTACAGAGATGAGAAGTAAATAAAAATTGCACGTTTAAAGCTGACTCTATTAGTTATTTGTTTTAAAAATAAAGGCAATGAGTTCCAAAGTCTGATGGCGCTAATGAAGAAGAATCTACTGCTGTTAAGATAGTTGTGTCTAGGAACAATCAAATTGTTCGACCGTACAGATTGGAAGAACTGTTATTTCTCATAAACGCATATTTAGGTATTCAACCAAACTACAACCAAGTATATCCTTGCTTCGCAAAGCAATATGGTCAAATCGATGCATTTTAAAAACATACCTAGCAGCATTATTAAAGGCCACAAGGAGCTTGTGTTGAGATTGTGAGTCCAGCTTGCTGTATACGACATCTGAAAAATTTATGTGTGGCATTATTAGTTGTATTACAAGCCTTCGCCGAGTCTCAAGGGGAATAAAATCAGAAGAAGCACGTAGGTAGCGTAAGGTAGCATAAATTTTACTTAAGGTATGATTAATATGATCACTGCAATTAAGTTATGAATTTATAATATAGCCAAGGTTTTTTACTTTACTAACAAATGTCAGCTTAACAGCCCCTATAAATAAAGACGGAATATCCAAAAAACAAGAATCATCCCTAGCAATTGGCAGTACTTTCGATTTAGACGGATTAATAAAAAGCAAGTTGTTAGCAGCCCACTTGTTGAGCAATGATAAATCATAGTTTAGCCTATAGCTTAAATCTTCAGAGTCCAGCAGGTCGAGAAAGATAGAGCTGAACATCATTAGCATATGCATGAATGGTTGCATATTTGCAAACAGTGAAGACGTCATTTAAAAAAATAGAAAAAAGAAGGGGACCCAAAACTGATCCTTGTGGTACCCCAGCAGAAACTGTTTGTAGAGACGAGTAACTATTACCAACTCTTACCCTCCGCATTCTACCCTCTAAGTAACTAGATAAAAGTTTAACCTCACTATCACTAAACTTAAACAAACGCTTAAGCTTGTAACAAAGCAGTTTGTGGTTGACCGAATCAAAAGCTTTGGCGAAGTCAATGAGGCAAAGAAGAGTTGTAAAGTTCTTATCATAAGATATTCTAATGTCATCCATAATTTTCATCGCTGCCGTCCCACAGCTGTGACCAGTCCGGAACCCAGACTGAAGCGGCGATAAAAGATTGTTTACATTTAGGTATTCAGAAATTTGATTGGACATTATTCGTTCAAAAACCTTACTAAGAGCAGGAAGAATGCTAATGGGTCTGAAATCCTCGGGATCAGAAGCAGGAGTACTTTTAGCAACAGGCATAACCGTGGCTAATTTCCATAATTCGGGGAAACATGAAGAGGTTATACAGTGATTAATAATGTGAGTGCGAGGCGCTACAATTGCACATACTACTAGTTTAATAAACCTGATTGGCATTTCATCAATCCCCACTGCATTAGGACTAACCTTCATTATGCATTTGCCTACATAGTCTTCGCTAACAGGGGTGAACTCAAAAAATGGAAAGAGAAAATTACTTGATTGAAAAGATAGCTCATTATTTCTCAAAGTATTAGTAGAACTGGGGCGTCCATTTCCCAAAAAGAAGTTATTAAGTAACGCTGGGTCAAGATTGCATGCACTTGGCTCTTTGCTGAATATTCTATATTTTTTTAAATTTTGCCATAATTGTTTGGAGCTCAAGGTAGAATTTAGCTTAGAATTAAAGAAGTTTGTCTTCGCCTGACGAATCATTAGGGTTGCTGCATTTCGAGCTCTTCTGTAGGTATCCCAATTATCATTTGTTCGATTTCTTTTCCATTTACAGTAAAGCTTATTTCTTGTTTTTGTGACGGACATAACACTATTGGTAAACCAAGGACACGAACTATTTGAAATTTGAATTGAACGCAGTGGAACATGCCGATTAAGTAGAAAGTTAAGTGTATTCATAAATACTCCAAGCTTATCATCAACCGAACTATAAAACCAGCAGTCAGACCAATTTATGCCAGCTAAGTCATAAGTTAGTGCAGCTGAATCAATTGATTTATAGTCGCGATAGGAAAAGCTGACATGAGATTTTCTTCTTATTTTAATATTGAGACAGCAAAATATTAGGTCATGGTCAGACAAAAACCCGATTTGGTCAAATTTCAACACAAAAGAGCTATCAGAAACTAAACAAATATCAAGCAGGCTAGGCTCACAATTATGCATGTAACGAGTGGGAGTACCTACGTTAGTTACATCTAAGCCGCTCATTGACGACAAATAATAAAAATTGTCAGTGGCAGAGTTATTCCGCAATAAGTCTATATTAAAGTCACCACACGCTATAAAGAAATCATAATCAATGACTTTTGTAGTAATATTTGAAAAAAAATGGCTCAGGACTATTGCATCTATGAGGGTTGCACACACATGAGACTAAAATTTTTTTATTATTGTCAAATATTACAACATTAATGTATTCACAGACTTCACTAAATTTATCTACAAACTTTACATTAAGACTGGATTTGCAATAAATTGCCACACCACCACCTCTTTTTTCACATCTGTCATTACGGAAAAGTCTATAACCCTTAAAATCATAAAAAGAATCAGGAATGTCACTTTTGAACCATGTTTCAGAGACACATACTACATCAACAGACGAGTTTTCAAAGACATACCTTGCTTGATCAAGTTTAACTCCATTTAAACTACGAGCATTAAAATGTATTACATTTAAGCCGTCAAATTGTTTACATAAAACATGAATTAAAGCTTTATAGTTGCCAGTAGCACCATCAGACAATCCATCAGAACGAATTAGAATTAATATAATCTATAGTCAACTTTAAACAAGATTTAGATACAGACAAAGAGACTAAACGATAAGAAGAGTTATTGTAGTGAAAGAATGAAAAATAGTTAAACATTGCAAAGTACACATAAAGAAGAATTACAAAAGGGAAAGAAAGAAGAAGTAAAAATGTGCTTAGAAATAAGCAGATTAACATTTTATAATAACAATAATATAATTACTTCACAATTGTAAAAATAAACTAAATTACTGTGTACAGCCTCAAATTCCAGCGACGCAATCAACGTTCTCCTTGTTGTGAACCAGCTTCGCCTCATCATCACGGGTAGCTCTAACATAAACATTGCCACGCAAAGAAAACACAGCAACAAGACGGTTCTCACGTTTGAGTTTGTTTGCATAAAGAAACAAAGCGCGGTTTGTTTTGGTCAAGCTTTCGTGTAAGTAAAGCGACCCACCCCCACCATATCCAATATCACTGAGCAATAAAAAACGCAGTGACAGCTTTCAACAAATTATTGCGCTAGTTAAAATCTTTGATGTTTTTCTCTTTATCTTTTAAGGCTATGCCTTTTAAATAAAAATGAATAAAAACACTTTTCAAGATATTTTTTACTTATTATAAATTATTTATTAATTGAACTGTATGTCTCCAGAGTAAGAATTAGAATGAATGAAGCAATCTATCTCAAAGCTATGCTTTGCTAAAATATGCTAAAAAGAATATGTGTTTCATGTGCTTATATGCTAAAAAGAATATATGTTGCTCATCATGTGCTTATAAATATGTGTATTCGTATGTTTATAGCTATGGGTATTCATATCGTGAGGAAGTCACGTACCAAAAGATGCTGAGTTTGCAGATCAGCCGGCTGTGGTATTGCTAAGAATAACAAACACTTGCTGTAGCCGATCGTTCAACATTGTATTACATTGGAGACAATGTTAACTCCCTCCTCTCTTAAAAAGAGACACCCCGTTGTCGCTCAAAGAGCTGCAGGCATTTTTGAAAAATCTCTTCTTGTCTTGCATTCTGCTTATCTTGTCTGCATTGCCTTATGACGAAATGAATTTTAAATATGACATATGATATAAGTGCTATGATTCCAATGATGACAAATGTCCAAAGTAATGGGTGATTTTGAACTTCAGATTGTATGTTTTCCAAATGATCAATATTTTCTAATTCAAATGGCTTTTCAGTTTGTTGTTTTGCTTCGTCTAAATCATAAATATTTGACGGTTGATTTAGTTTCATATGATTGTCAATCTTCTTTTGAATGTTAACATAAGTATTGTTATCAATAGTAATTTTATTTTCAAAATTTATCAAATATATTCCATTCAGCTCGATTCCTTCTACTGTATGAATACCCGAGATAAGGATGAGTCCGTCCCTTAAAAGTTGTAAATTTAAATTTTCTTCTGAATATTTCGTACAATTAGCAGTTCGTTTGTTTAAAATATCTGTAATACAATTATTATGCTGTTTCTTTGAAATTTTACAAAATGACGTAGCTAAACCTGATACCTTCAGGATCAAAATATTCCCCGTCTTTACATTTAATTAATTGATTTGTAATGTTAATTTTTTTACCATCTAGCCTGAGGGCCTTTACAATATATTTATTACATATTTCAGAAATTAGTGGGAATTTTATATAAATAACAATTATTTGATTGTATTGAACAATTTTAAATTCAGATATTTGCAATACATCATTCATTGAAATGCGTTTTATTTCTAAATTGCTTAATTCAGTAATTTCTTTTTCATTTAAAATCATGGTGTTTAACAATCCAATTTTTCCTAAATTTAAAGTAAGTATTACATTGTTTATTTCTTGATTAAGTAACTTGTTTCTTTGTTGAATAAATTTTAATTTGTCCTGTCCTTCTAAAGTAAGTATCTTTTCCTGTAAGTTTTTAACCATGTGAAATAGTTGAGAATTAACTGTCCGTTGTTTATTGTTCTGGTAAACTAACTCGTTTAATTTTGTTTCAATTCTTATCTGATCGTTGTGATCAGGAGTTCCGGCGATCCATTTCCATATGGTGCCTATTCCATCAATTCCTCTTTTAGTTCTGTTTAGGTTTTTTATCTTAATGGAACTTATTCCCCTAAACCAATCAGTAAGTATTTTTGCACCCTTGTCTATCCCTGTCTCGAAAATAGTCTGGTCTAAAGATAATTGTTTAACATGATATTTCATTGACGTAAGGTCATCTCTTAATATTAACAAATCTGCTCTGGAGAGGTTTGGTGGTAAGTGGTCGTTTGTATACTGAATAATTTCATAATAATACGTTAAATTAATGAGGTGATACAATTCGCTCTGTTCTTTCCATATGGCGGCTTCACCATCTCCGAGTAGTAAATACTGCTCGCTTGAATAATCAAAGATTTCTCCTAGTGAAGGAGTTACTAAGAATGGTAGATAAATCAACATTTCTGAAAAGAAATGAAACTGTAATTTCTCTAATTTCGTATACTGTCTTTATGAATTACTTTTCCTTTCATGTCTATTACAGTCTGTCGGTTGTTAGTTTGTACTATTCTCTTCGTAAATCTTGGGTTTAGTTTGTTTCTACGGTTCTCCCTAACATGTATTATATCTCCCGTCGAATAGTTCTTCTCCTGTTTTCCTTTGCTTAAATACTCAAGCATTTGTTTCTGTGTTAATTTTAAGTTGTTTTCAACTTTATCTCTATAAAAAATTATGTTGTGGAATCATTTGGTTTAAAGCCACTTACGGAATGAATTGTATCATTGTACTTCTTTATGGCTTGTGCCATAAGTATACTTATATCTAAATGTCTGTTTTCTAATCTACCTATCCTAATTAACTCTAAAATTGTAGAATTTACCCTTTCTACTTGTCCATTAGTTACGCTATGGTGTATTGGTGTTAATTTGTGTGTTATACCCATGGCTCTTAATGGTGTTCTAAGAAGTTCTGTTACGAATGACTTCTCATTGTCTGTAACTAATATTTTCGCTTTTGAAAATAAATTCAAGGATTCGAGTAACCTATTTCTTGCTTCAGATAGGTCATTAATTTGCACTGCTACTAAATATTTAGAAAAAACATCTATAACCATAAGCCATTTAGTCTTGTCGGCATGAAAAATGTCGGCGTGAATAATTTCCCCCTCCTCTTTAGGTATAGGCGCCTCGCCTATTAACTGTTTGTTAGGGTGCCTTTCATATTTCCCTAATTTACATAGTTCGCAGAGTTTGGTGAATGAAGTTACATTTTTAACCATATTTGGCCACCACACCTTCTCTTGAAGTTGTTTTACCACTTCTAATGCTTGTCGGTGTGCTCTTTCATGAGCTTCGCGTATTTTAAAAGCTTGTTCCGTCTCGTCAGTAACATCACGAAGCAATACAATTGAGTGTAGGAACTTATTGTTTGGAAATACTGTTACTAAATCGTTTTTAATTTTAAACAATAATTTTTCAGTGCAGTGTATTACAGCTGTTGCTTTTATAAGTGATCTTTTATTTTCATTGAGAAGACAATTTGAGTCTTTAACTTTTATCTTATGCCTCCAATACCCTGAAAAGGTTTCCGACGAAATTGATTCATTTGTTTCATTTTCTTCGATGATATATTGCAATTTAAATGAATTTACTGGGGTTGTTACCTTTTTTATTACTTCTATATTTGGTGAGCTATCTGAACTATGGACTGTTAATGAATTCAAATTTGTGCGTGACAGCGCATCTGCCACTACATTTTCTTTACCGGGCTTATATCTTATATCAGGAGCAAACTCCTCTATGAGGGCACGCCACCTGCGCATTTTTACATTGGGGTTTTTGTCTGACATAGACAACGAAAGTGGTTGGTGATCTGTATAAATAACAATATTTTGTACGCCATACAAATAATTTTTTAAAATTTTAAGAGCCCAAACTATAGACAACATTTCCTTTTCATTTGTGGCATAGTTCTCCTCGGTTTTTGACAATGAACGTGAAATAAAAGTTATAGGATTAATTTCTTGGCTCAAAACAGCGCCTATGGCATTGTTACTGGCATCGGTTGTTAAAACAAATGTTTTGGAATATTCCGGTTGAAATAACGTCATTGCTTCTTTTAAACACTTCTTAATTGTTTCAAATGAAATTTTTGCGCTATCATTAAATTTCAATTTAATATTCTTGCTTCTGTATTGCGAAGCTCTACCGTTCTCACATTGCAGATAAGCTGTCATAGGTTTTGCAATTCGACTATAGTCTTTCACAAATTTTCGGTAGTACCCTGATAATCCTAAAAAGGATCTAAGCTGACGCAAAGTGGTAGGTTCTGGGTACAATTCAATTTTTTCTAATTTTTTTGGATCCATCTTCAGACAATTTTGAGACACAATATAACCCAAAAACTCTACTTCCAATTGAAAATATTTAGAGAATTGAAAATATTAGTGAGACATAGTGAGATTAGTGTTCTTCTTCGGAGTTGGAATAAATTAGAACATCATCAATATAAACGTGAGCAAATTTCCCTATATATGGACGAAGAATGTCGTCAATCGCTCTCTGAAACACAGATGGAGCATTTTTCAAGCCGAAAGGCATACGCAAAAACTCGTATTTTCCGTTATTGATGGAAAATGCAGTTTTGTGAATATCTTTCTCGTCTACCAGGATTTGATGAAAACCTGATTGTAGATCTATGGTTGAAAAATACTTGGCTTTACCCAAGTTTGACAGAATAACCGACGCCTCGGGAATTGGGTATTTATCTGCTACCGTGAAACTGCTAAGCTTTTTAAAATCAAATACCATTCGGTACTTGCCGTTTGTCTCACCGTCCGGACCTTTCTTTCCAACCACCCAGGCTGGTGTATTATAAGGACTATATGAGGGACGAATCACATTATTTTCCAATAATGTTTTAATTTCCGTGTTGACAAATTTAGCAACACTTTGAGGCAACATGTGAGGTTTAACCCACACTAGATCGGTATTAAAGGTCTTAAGTTTAAATTTTATATTCGTTTTATAAGGAAGATAATTCTTATCCTACGTGAAGGCTCCATGATACCTTTCTATAATTTGCTCCAGTTTTTTTAAAGTTATATTTGATACAGATGGATCAACTTTATTAAGATTATTCAATATATTATTGATTTTAGAATTTTCTGTTCCAGAATTAATCGTTTTAACCTGTTCAAAAAACAAATCCTCTTCACCATGTGTATGACTCAATTTTTTATTTCGTAAATCAACTTTACCGCCTATCTGATGTAGCAATGACATCCCAATAATAGCGTCAAAATTGTTTAATGCATCAAGTTCATGAAAGTCAGCCACGGTTTTAAATAAATTAACTTTTTGATAAGTATTTATAAAGCTTTTACCATGAATTGAGTTTAAGTAGTTTGGCGTTTCAAGCTTTCTTTGATTTCTAAATACATTGTGTTTTACATAATTTCCCCGATGCTCCCGTATCTATTAAAATTTTTAAAATATTGTTTGTCCTTAGATCAGTTTTATTGATATACGGAACATCTGGTCTTATGCTAAAAAATTAAGACTTTCTTGTACAATTGGAGCTTCCTCATCTAAACTAATTTGTTCTAAATTATTAATTCTCTGATTTTTATTTTGAGGAAAGTGCCCAGAAAAATTGTTCCCTCTTTTAAAAAAATTTCTTTGGGTTGTATTCGGTTCTTGCTTAAATGGATTATCAAGTTTATTATTTGATTGGCGAGAGAGTCCGCTTAGAGTGTCCATTGGCTCAGGGCCAGTAAAAGAATTCTGTGGTGCAGCAGTTTGCTGTCTTGGATTGTAAAAGGGGTTTCCGTCTTTCCAAATATTATTATCGTATGGTTTTTGAAAGTTGTGTTGTGGTTGTGGATTCATATTGTAATGGCCGTTATTAAAATGGCGATTTCCATTCTTGATAGAATGTAATTCTTGTAATTATTAGAAATATTATTTCTGGGTGGTGCTTCTATGTTTCGATATAAAGGTCTAAGCTGAGAAAGATAAGGTTTATCTAGTAATAATTCTTCAGCATAAACTACAGCTGTTTCTAGATTAGGAGGGCTCATACCCGTTAGCAAATTGCTTAAAGCATGGGGTAAGCCATTTACAAATACCTTTAAAGCTTTCTGCCTAGCCTCTTCATTCATTTCCCTAGTTGTAGTTGTGTCTGTACCATGGGTCATCACATTTTTATTTGTAACTAGTGTAAGTAAAACACTAATTTTATCATAAAAATCCCTGGGACTTAGGTTACCCATTTTTACGGCACCTAATTCTAGCATAAGTGTTCTCTTGAAACGTTTATCTTGATATGTCAAGTCCAATCTTTCTATAATAGCTTCAAAGTTTAGCACTGTCGCATGACTTGACAAAACAGCTTCTGCATGCCCTATTATTTTCCCACGAATTAAACCCAACGCTGTGAAATAGGCTTGCTTAGCTAGTGAGTTGTTTGCATTTGAAAATGTGTTTATTGCCGTTATGGCTCTTTTACGCCAAGTAGCGTATTCATTTATTTTTCCCTCAAAATTGGGCAAGGCTTCAACAAGTTTTATGATTCCAGTATCGGTGGGATCTACCGTTACAGCAGTTCTTGTAGGAACGCTGTATTGTTGTACGTATCTAAGGGGAGCTATCTCCCGTTCAAATTGTGCCCTAATTCTTTCCGATTCAACGGCAATTAACCGTGTTACCTCTTCAGGTCCGATAGACATGTCGTTACTTAAGTCTCTATTACTGGCAAAAATTAATCGTCTATTCATGAAGCTTTTAACAAACTGTTTTATATTAATAATCACTTTGTCACTTATCACTAATTTAATATATATAACTTAAACTATTATACCGCTTCTTCTTGTAGAATACTTTGGTTGATCTCAGTGAACGTTGACGTTGATTTGGTGTTTGCTGCAGATTTTGTTGATCTCATTAAGCAAACGTTGATTTGATGTTCGCTGCAGGGGCCTCCAGTTAAAATCTTTGATGTTTTTCTCTTTATCTTTTAAGGCTATGCCTTTTAAATAAAAATGAATAAAAACACTTTTCAAGATATTTTTTACTTAGTATAAATTATTTATTAATTGAACTGTATGTCTCCAGAGTAAGAATTAGAATGAATCAAGCAATCTATCTCAAAGCTATGCTTTGCTAAAATATGCTAAAAAGAATATGTGTTTCATGTGCTTATATGCTAAAAAGAATATATGTTTCATGTGCTTATAAATATGTGTATTCGTATGTTTATAGCTATGGGTACTCATATCGTGAGGAAGTCACGTACCAAAAGATGCTGAGTTTGCAGATCAGCCGGCAATAACAAACATTTGCTGTAGCCGATCGTTCAACATTGTATTACATTGGAGACAATGTTAACTCGCTCATAAGATGAAGACAGTTTGAGAATAATCGGAGAGTTATTGCTGTTGTTTTTGGCGCGTACTCTAAAAATATTCCGCAGCCTAACCGTGTTGCACTTTACTAAAGAGCATATTTTGTTAACATCTTAGCAAGGTTCTCATTAGCCTTAAAGCAGAGTCCGTTAATGATGACATCAGTTGAGACAGCATCATTTTCATATGTTTCAATTTGAAATTTAAGTGCTCTTACTTCATCATTCAGCGTAGGAGATTTCTCTTCTATTCTCATTCTGACGGTTATCAATTTGCTTTCTCAATTCTATTATGTCCTCTTTAGTAACATTCAATTCAGCGCATGCCGCCTCAACCACCGTGACTCTTTCAATAACATTCCTTATGGTTGATTTGATGTTCGCAAGCTCCGCTGATACCTCACCAATCCTCTGCATTACTCTTCCCTCAGTTTCTGTTAGTTGCTCCACAATACTTTCTCTTATGCAGTTCAATTTAGTGTTCAGACTTGCATCAGTAAGAATAGGTGTAGCCGCAGTCGATGAATCATCCGATCGAGTATTGCTGGTGCCGAGGGGGGTCACAGGGACTGCAAGTTTACGGCCGATGGTAGCACTTCGGGTGATTTTAGCTGCATTCGACATGTTAGTTATTTATTTATTTAAAATAAAAACTTGTGCACTTTGTATGTTGTTTAAAATAAAAAGCGTTTCGATACGATATTTAGCACAGTATAAGTAGTGGAAAAACTGAAGTTAGAACATCCAAAAATACTAATGAAAACAACGTTTAATTACAGACTCCGAAAAAACGCGTCTTTTCGTGAAACTGATTTCGTTTTTTTTTCGTTTTTTTGTTTTATATATCCAGCAAACCATCGTGACAATTAGTCGCAGGAACAAATTCTCCCTAATTTGTTTACTAGCAGCATAACACTCTTATAAAATATGGTGCCACTTTCCCTTAGATCCGCAGCTCGAATGATCTTCTCCATAGTTAGATTAAAAAAGTCGCACGATAAGGAATTACCTTGTCTGAAACCTCGTTTGGTAACAAATGGGAGGAGAGGTCCTTTCCGATTTAAACTGCGCTGCTGGTGTTGCTCAGTGTCATCCTGCATAGACGGATTAATTTGGCATGTATACCAAATTCAGACATGGTGAAGTATAGGTGATTCCTTTTTGGTCTGTCGTATGTGGCTTTGTAATCGACAAAAAGATGGTGGGTGTCGGTTTGTTTCTCTAGGGGTTTTTTTTAAATTTGTAGTAGCGTGAATATCTGGTCGGTGGTGGATTTCCAAGGTCTGAAGCCACACTGATAAGACGCAATCAGTTGGCTTACGATGGGCTTCAGTCTTGCACATAATACGCTTGACCTTACATGCGATATTTAGGAGGCTTATCCCATGGTAGTCGACACAAGTAGTGGGATCGCCTCTCTTGTGAACTGGGCAGAGCACACTGAGGTTCCAATCATTTGGAATGTATTCTTCCGACCATATTTCGTATAGAATCTCGTGAACGCATTTAAACAGAGCTTTGCCTCCGTTCATAAACAGCTCAGCGGGTAAACCATAGGCTCCCACAGCTTTGTTGTTCTTACGCGGTGTTATGGCTGTCAAGACTTCATTATAGTCGGGCAACGGAACTTCAACGCTGTCATCCATAATTGGGGTTTCCGGGATATCATCTCTATCGGCAGGAATGTTGTCATGGTCGCCATTCAGAAGACTAGAGAAGTGTTTCCTCCATAACGTCAATGTACTCTGGATATTTGTCACCAGATTTCCATTTTCATCCTTGCAGGATGAGGCCCCGATTTTAAAACCATCGGCCAGGCGTCTTATATTTTCGAAGAATTTTCGGGCGTCATTCCTGCCGCCATACATCTCAATCTTCTCGCACTCGTGCTTTTCTGCCTTTCTTTTTTCCCGCCTGAAAAGTCGTCTCTCAACCATCTTCTTCTCTCTGTATCGCTCCTTAGCAGCAATCTTTCTCTGCAGTGACGTCGCGACACTATTGGTCGTGCCACTGGTTTCGGCGAGGGCGGTGATAGCCAATAACCTCTTCGGCAGCCGCATGCATAGAGTGGGAAATGTGTGCCCACTGCGAGCATATATCGTCGATCGAAGGAGTGAGAGGTAAGTGGCGAAGGCTTCAGCTATCCGATTTGATTGCAGGTTGTCGACGTCTAGCTTTCTTTGTGTAGGGTTGCGCGTTCTTTGCTGAGCGCAGACGTATACGGATCTTAGCTGCGACAAGATAATGACCAGAGTCTATGTTAGCACCATTGATCGTGCGTACATCTAAATCACTAGAAGAGTGCCTGCGTTAATAAAAACGTGATCAATTTGGTTGCACGTTTTTTGGTCAGTACAACCAAAAAACCACCATAGCCTTGAAGTCACCAAGCACAATTTTTGTGTCGCGACGGGGGCAGCTAGATAGTATCTTTGGTCTCATCGTCCTTGTCCTCTGTCGGAGCATTCGTACATATTAGGCTAATATTAAAGAATTTAGCCTTGATGCGGATTATGGCAAGTCGTTCGTTCACAGGCGTGAATCGCAGGTCGTGATGCCGTACTCTCTTACCAGCTACAAATCCGCACCCAAACTCGTGCTCTTCCGCATGGCCGCTGTAGTAGATATCGCATGATGCTTGCCGAGAGCAACCCTTCCCTGTCCCATCGCATTTATTGCATTGCAGTGATATCAGCTTTGTATCTTTCCAAGATATCAATCAGTTGGATAGAGGAACCTTCATATCCGTACATATCCGTAAATTACTATCAGTTTTTCGTTTGCGGTAGTCGTCATCAGATTTTAGGATAATTTTTCTCTTATTTCTTGAACTTTTCATTGCCGTCTTCTTTTTTCGTGTTCGATTGTAAAATAAGTGCAAACGGTTGAAAAAATCTGTGTTCGT
Source organism: Coremacera marginata (assembly GCA_914767935.1). Lineage (NCBI taxonomy): Eukaryota > Metazoa > Arthropoda > Insecta > Diptera > Sciomyzidae > Coremacera > Coremacera marginata. The sequence goes on from OU612046.1 coordinate 78,487,857, forward strand.
TTCTTAAAATATTATATGTGTAAGAAAGTTTTGAATAACAATGTGCTTAAAGTACTGAGCGAGAAAAAATCTGTGTTCGTTTCTTAAAATATTACATGTGTAAGAAAGTTAAGAATAACACTGTGCTTAAAATACTGAGCGAGAAAAATTCCATCTCAATGCTCACTAAGATTTTATTGAAGTTTCACAGCTCGTTGATATGTGCGTTGTGAATTTGTTGAGTTCGGTTTCATAAGTGTAATATAGTGTATCGACGAGTTGTTCATTAAAAAAAAACTTTCCTTCACATGTAAGGCAAAAAAGGCACATTTCCAGCCCTCCGGACCTTTGTCAGGGGAGAATGTTGCCCTGAAAATCAGTTGGTTGCTTAAACGAAAATATGAAATGCGTGTGTTAGACAATGATATTTGCATAGATAACTTGACACTTTACACATTTTATTTTATTAAAAATATTTTTGTAAGAAAAATGTCCTATTATAGTAATTGCTTTTTTTATTCAAAATTGTTTAAATGACTCATTGTTACTTATATGGCTTCAAACTATCATCAGAAAGTGAGGAATATTCTGTGTATTTCACAAAACGAGTAGCACAACGTTTTTTGCTTGCCCATTAATATATAGATTAATATCATAGTGTAAGCGCTAAAAAATTACTAGAGGAACGTTTTGCGAGTTGAACGCATCCAGTGTGACCTTTCATTGTCATCACAATTTTTTTTTAATTGAATTTTAAAAATTATGCCTTCGAATTTTGTTGCGCCAACATACAATGACATTTTGCAGTTATTGGCTTTATCGGAAATGGAAAACAAAATCCACTTATATTGAGTAAAATTTATTGTAAAATAAGACTGTGCAAAAAGAAATCTAAAAAAGTGCCAAGCGGAGCGTGAAGCGAAGCCAGTTCTTGTAGTTTTTGTAAATTTCTCCAAAAAATACGTTTTTTTTTAAAAATTTTATTTAAATATTGTGCCATGGAGGACATTTGTATTTTCACGGAATAAACCTGCACTATAGACGACAAAGATCCGTAATAAACGATTGTAAGTTTTTGTTTTATAGCGATCTTCCATAGCTCGGCACCTGTGGTGAAATCGTTCACCTTGTTCGTCGGACTCTGAAGGCATTTTTCTCGCGGAAACGTCCAAATTAAAATGCATAAAATGAATCTTCAGGGACATTCGGACTCCCAGTATGTTAAATGCGTTCATTAAATCATGGACGATCACACAATAATGTTCAACGCGGTGTTTCGTCAGGAAGTCGTTGAATGTATGCTTCATCAAATTTCATTCGACTAAATGATCCTCAGAGCTACTCACTCTCGTACCAACGTAACTTTTTTATTTTTGAAAATTCTATTGTGCTACATTGCTATATTGTCTTTCCAAAGAGATAAAGATGACCAAAATCGGTTAATGTTTGACTAAATTGGACCACTTTGTTTGGTAGCAGAAATATAAATGGAAATATATAGTGTTTTATGATGGAAAAAAAAACGTTAAAATTGATGCCATTTAGTGAACTCTCAACCGGTGTCCATGAGCGTCCGCAGAATTTTTCCTAGGGGGTAGGGGCAAAGACTTGCGAGTTCACGTATTTGGTAATTATTTAGAAATGCTTCTTGAAAAGTTGAACATTCAAATTTTGTTTTCTGAGATGTTTGGTGAAAATTGAGTGCACATTGTCGCAATTTACACCGTTCCAGTGTGTGAGATTTGACTGAACTATAAGACAAAATGGCATTCTAACAAAATGCAACCCTAATTTTTATTTTCTGCTTTAATTCCAATAGATAATTTTAATATAAATTTGGTTTATTAAGCTACTTATTATATTGAATATTAATCTTCATGCCTTCACATGATCACCACGCTTAACACAAAAACTGCTTACATGAGGCTGACAAATAATTTTAAAATACACAAAAAACAGTTTTTCGACTGCCGTTGTAAACATAACGGATCAACCAATCATTCTGAAATTTTTGACATGGCTTTATTTGTTTATATGCTGTATTCTAGAGAAATAAAATTAATTTTTTGCAATTTTTTTTTATTTTGTCCCGCTAGATTGAGAGCATACTGTGCATTCGACATATGCTTGCTGACATAAGAAAATTCAATATATTTTGAAAGATGGGCTCAAAAGATCAATTCATCCTAGTTTTCTTGTTTCAGTTCAGAAATATTTTTTAACGACATTGAGATTTTTGCTATGTAATGCTTTTTTATAATTATTGGCAAAAGCAAATATCATTATTTTCACTTTTTTGGTTAGTTAAGTGTTTAAGAGACATATTCTTGAAAATCTACAATTGTAAACCACTATTTTTCCACTATTTAACACGAGCGTAAGGGAAACCTTTTTGTTGTTGTTTTTTTTTAAGTGTTTTACTATAAAAAGTTAGGTAAAGAAAAATTGTATATAAAGGAGCCGTTAATTTTCTGTTGTTGTTTGAACTTTGGTAATACAAAAATATGCACTTTTTGGTGCGTCATTAGAATGGGTTCATCTCATTAATTTTAAGAAATGGAATCGAAAATATTTTTTTTATCTCAAATTATTTTTTTTTTGTTTTATTCAACAAATTTTTAATAATGAGTGCTACCTTCTTTATTTAAGATATTTTCATAAATCCGATTTGGAATGGAATCATAAAGTTGCTTCAAGTAGTTCAAAGAAATTTTACTCCAAGCCACTTTAATGGCAGAAATGAGTGACTCTTTGTCTTCAAGTTGTCGACTAGAATCATACACTTTCCGAACTTATCAACCCCATATAATATCGATAATGTTTAGATCCGGAAAATATGGAGGCCATGACAACAGTTGAACATTTTTGTTCACTAATCCAGCTTGTAACGATACGTGCCGTATGAATAGGAGCGTTATCCTGTTGATAAATCCATTTCAGGGGTCCAAAAATAATCTGAGACTTTAGAAAAGCTTGTTTTAGCATCGCTCTATACAAATTTGCCCACATTATGCAACTTGGAAACTCCATCTCAATGGTTCCAAAATATGTTAAAGCCCCCCAAACCATTACACCTCCCTCGCGGTTTTGGTGACGAGTTAAAAAAACTTCCTCTTTTCCTAGATCATGGAAGTAACAGTTATAACCACCTGGTCCATCCAAATTTAATTTCTTTTCGTCTGAGAAGACTATGTACTGCCATTCTCCCTTCCAATGAGAATGTGATTCTTCAAAAATTCAACCGATTTTCCTTCAGTTCAGGGTTTAGTGGTTGTTTTTTCTTAATCTTACGTCGTGTTAGGTGCTATATGGTTGAAAGACTGGCGCTTACCCCAGCGTTTTGTCTAATTTTTGATGCTGAAAGGCAAGAGTTGGAGGCTTTCCGAATAATTGCTCTCTTATCTGCATGTACACCCTTTCATGTTTTTTCCATAGCCGATCTTATTTTTCAAAAAATTGCATACTACGTTTTGACTTCTTCCGATTTTGCTAGCGATTTCACGAGTACTTATGTTTTGCTCTTTGTGAAACAGTGAACCTATTCTGCTGACGCGGAGTGTATATATGTGTTTGTTTTTGATTTCAAAACAAATTTTTAAGCTCAAAAAACAAAATGTGTCAATAAAATTGTCAATATATGAAAGCAGATGACAATTTTTATAATAGGCGGGGAACAACATTTTTCTATTAAGAGATAGTAAATAGCAATACGAATAAAATAAGCCTGGTATGACGGAGTTTATTCAGGCATACCCGCCCCGGGTGTGTAGCATTAAGGCTGTATAAAATGTGTGGAACGTGATACAATCCACAATATATAACCATCAATGGATCCAATCCCAACAACAATTTTTTTCACTACGATCATTTTTAATTTTAGAACTAAAGCTTTCAGTATCTTTTTTCAGGATTTTTATCAGATTTAAATTATCAAATAAGTCTTTTTTTATCACTTGGATAAAAACCGTTTTAGACTTTGAGAATTTATTTTTTTATTTTTTTATTTATTATAAAGTGTACAGTGAGACTTATGTCTTGTGTAGTATATCTACTCTTTATATATACAAATTTAAAATATTGTAATTATATATATGTATATATTTTTTTTAAAGAAACAAAGTAACAACATAAAAAATATGAAAGAACAATTTTAACAAAAAAATTCAAGATTTTAAAAAACTAAATACTGCCAAAGTGCTTTGCATTTTTGATGGACTTAATATTATCAGTAATAAGTTCCACAGTTTGACAACGCTGACAAAAAATATTCTAGACGTTACCAAAGATTTATTTTCAGGTACTATTAAATTGTGTGTTCTAATCGATCTGGAAAAAATTAACTTTTCGAACAAATAGTGCGGAGAATGGTACGGAGTTAAGAAACGTTGCAATGTTACAATTAAGTATCTGTATTGTGAATGTTGATATGTGGTCATATTTTCTGACAGAGAATATGTAACGAGCTGCATTATTCAATGCTAATTGCAACTTTTGCTTCGACGCAGCATCTATATTTCTATAAACTAATTCGCTAAAACAGATCTGTGGTAATAGACATAACATATTTTTACAATAACTAGATTTATATGATCTTTACAATTTAAATTTGAATTCAACTCGAATCCTAAATTAGATACCCGGTCACTAAACTTAATTGTGGATCTTGATAATATTACAGGTGATAAGCTTTTGTTTTCAAAGTGTTGAGGTTTAAACTATTCATTACTGACCATCTATGGATTTCATTAAGATCTTCATTTATTCTGCATACTAGGTCTTCTGCAAGCCCAATGGGTCAAATAAATTTGGGCATCGTCTGCATAAAGATGCATTGATGAATTCTTACAGGAACTATATATGTTATGTCATTAATGAATGCACAAAATAAGATAGGCTCGAGTATTGATCCTTGGGGAACACCATTACCAATAGCTTGCAGATCCGATGTCGTATTGTTTAATCCAACACGTTGCTGTCTATCTGTCAGATAACTGTTTATTAAATTAATCGCTTTATTGCAAAAACCAAGATAAGATTTAAGCTTCTCTAATAGGATTTGGTGACTCACCATATTAAACGCCTTAGAAAAATCTAAAAAGACTAGGATTGTCAAATCTCCTGGCCATAACATAGACGAATATCTTCGGATATTTTTAAAATAGTTGTTGCACAACTATGGTTTGCCCTATAGCCTGATTGGTTTTCGGTTAAAAGGTTATTTTTAAGAAGATGCGAATTAATTTGAAAGGAAAGGAATTTTTCAAATACCTTTGCTAATGTTGATAAGATACTTATTGGACGGTAATCTTGTGGTAATATAGCATTCTTGTTTTTTTGCTATTGGCATCACATTAGCTATTTTCCATGGGATCTGGAAAAACCGATGTCATCAAAGAACAATTTATTATATTTGCTAAGGGTTTTATAACATATGGTAAGGTTATTTTAAAAAATTTTAAGTGAATTTCATTTTCTCCAACCGCATTCGATTTAATGGCAAAAATACAATACAATAAATGAGCAAAATGTAGCTTCAACATCTGAAAATTATGAGAAAAAGTTAGGGCAATCGTGATTTGTGTGTGCGTGCCGCCGATCGCTTGCAAAAATATATTATCAAATTTTATATTGTATTCGATAGAATGCACATTTCTAAAAAAAATCAGAGCAAAAACGAATTTTTGGCAATTCGCGACGAAACTGGACAAAAATTTAATAAGCATTGAAAATAGAAATTGAAATGTCAAAACAACGCCAACTTATGAAGCAACTGACTTGCGCATGTGTTGATGCGTACTCAAATACCACAGAATGCGGCCTGATTTGCGAAAAAAGAAAGTGGAATATAAATACACATATAGAAGAAAATAAGATATTTATCACCCTTCGCATTTTGATACGCCTTGGTTTATTTTGTAGTACAGCGCCTGTTGGCGCTGAATATGTCACTCATATTCTCTCACTTTTTATGTCCGTTAGTTTGTAAGTATACAAGAGAAACATTATTACATTTTAAACTGTGAAAGCGAAACCACGCGTTTTATTTTTTTATCCGCTTTGCAAAAACCGCGCATTGGAATTAAAGCTTAATATCAGCTTAAGAAAACCCGCAAGAGTAAAGAACATTGGTCCTTCGAGACGGATTATTAAAAAATCGCCGCAAGCGCTAATCAGTGCGAAAATATTGTACGAAAAAAAATCACTTAGCTTCTAAAATAAAATTTTCCAAGACGAGAAAACGTAGCTAAGCTAAGTTTAAGCTCAAAAGTGTAAATACTGTGCCATGTGTCTTTGATATCGTATATTAGGAATTCCCGCGAAAAGAGAGCAAATTTGAGACTCCCGCGACAAGATTGCATATTCGAGACTCCCGCGAACAGATTGCATAGCCACACGAGACTTCCGCGAACATAACCTTGAAATGTGCAATCACGCCACCTGTTAACAATCGAAAATAGTAGTTTGTGATAGTCGCTAAGATGCAGTATTAAGTTTTGCTAACCGCCGCTATCACTTGAGGTAAACTCATTGCACAAAGCAAAGAGTGCATTGACAGCGCAGTTGACAAAAAAAAAAAAACGAAATCAAAACAAAACGCGGTAATTCAAAACAATTAATATTTTGCAAATTAAAAATAAATGTCGAACGTTAAAACTCGCGATTCTGCTAGCAACGCAATTAAGCGTTATATGCAAGCAAGCAACAACGAAAATGATACTAACGATCGCGAAGGTATTCAAGGCTATTTAAAAGTGCTCGAAGAACAGTGGCTACGGTTTAATGAGGCACAAAATGCTGTAGAAATTTCCTGTGGCGATGCTAATATCAACGCCGAGGATGATTCAAGGGTACAAGTGGATACGTGGTACATGAGCGCCCTAGCAAATTTTCATCGTCGCTTGCGGAAAAATCCAACCGAAGCTGGCAGCAGCGCCAGTGTGCCCATCTCAGGTTCTATCCGCTTGCCAAAGATGGATTTACCAACATTCTGTGGTGATCCAACTGAATGGATTAGTTTCCACGACGCGTTTCAGTCACTAATAGACAGCAACCCTAATTTGTCAAATAGTCAAAAACTACACTATCTACGAAGTTGTCTCAAAGGTGAAGCCTTGCTTGTTATAAGCAGTTTTAAAATTTCTGATGCTAATTATGTTGAGGCCTGGAGTTTGCTGCAGGCACGCTACAGGGTGATTCGTGTTATTGTCGAAACGCATTTTCGTGCAATTTTCGCAATTGAAGAAGTGCACGAAGACGCTGCCACCGCCATCAAACAGATGCTTGATACAGTGTTGCAACAGGTACGAGCACTGACTGCTCTGGGACGACCGGTTCAATTCTGGCATGACTGGCTGGTCCACATAATCGTTTCCAAATTAGCCTTTGAAACCAGGAAGCAGTGGGAATTATCGCTCACGGACGGTGAGCTACCGACATTCGAAGAACTTGAGACGTTCCTGGAAAGAAGATGCCGTTCATTAGCAATGGCCGCTAGTTCTGTTAAGCCTACAATTTACAGTAATAAATCAACATAAAAAAAAACAACAATGGAGTGCAACACCCGCCTTGCATTCGGTGAACAGATTAGACTCATCCGGAAACCGCACAACACGCAATTGCTTATACTGCAACAAAAACAACCACAACATTTATTCATGCCCTGACTATGATCACTTGGAAATTAATAACAAGGTGAGTTTTATTAAAGAAAAGGGTGCATGTTTGAATTGCCTTAGCCATGGGCATCACTTGGCCAAGTGCCACAGTTCATCCACCTGCCGCATATCCCAAAAACGTCACCATTCCTCTCTTCATGCCGCTTTCATTTCAAGATCAACCGCACCAGTCTATTCGACAAGAGATTGCACCGCTCGCGATATCAACGCTGCTCCAAATGCTTTTAAATACGAACACTCCGTGGACAAAGCTGAAACGCGTCCAAGTTCAACCGCCAATGCTTTGTTGTGTTCCGCTACAATCGCCGCTGGATCTATGACAGTAGATCAAATCAGGTCAAATGATGAGCAAATAGCACAAAGCATTACATCTCATCATGCTGCATATAAAAAGGCAATACTTCTAGCCACCGCTTTAGTCCTCGTCCAAGATGTTGCTGGTCGTTGGCAAACAGCATGCGTACTGTTTGACAATGGTTCGCACGCTACCTTTATGACAGAAGCATGCGCTCAACGTCTTGGAGTACCAAGAAGATCATCTTCAGCCATTATTACTGGAATTGGTTCTACGCAAGGAGGACGATCGCGAGGAGCAACAACGCTATTGCTAGCACCATTTGCTACAAATTGTCAGTATAAAATTGACGCACTTATTTTATCGAAAATGATCAACGACTTGCCAACGACAAGTGTGAAAATATATGATTGGCCACATATAAAGGATCTGCCTCTTGCTGATCCACATTTTGCGGTACCTGTACCCATTGACATTCTCGTGGGTATGGATAAAATGGCTCAATTTTTTACCACCGATGTTCGCAAGGGGCCGCCTGACACACCACTTGCTCAAAATACCGCTTTCGGCTGGGTGCGAGTTGGCAACACTCATCGAGACAATCTGCAGGTAAATAGTTTGCATTGCGATGTTCAGCTAGTACGAGCAATAAGTCGATTTTGGGAGCTGGAATAGCTGCCGTCGAGGAGACATTTCACAGCTGAAGAAGCTTACTGCGAAGATTATTTTAACAAAACACATCGACGCACCGCCGATGGTCGTTTCATCGTTCAACTGCCGCTGAAAAACGACGTGGCTTTAGGCGAAACTAGAAGTGTCGCTGTAAATAGGTTTCTACGCATGGAAAAACAATTCGAAAAAAACGCTGAATTGCATACAAACTACAAAGCATTTATGCATAAGCTACTTGAAATGAGGCACATGGAGCCCGTCTACAATATTCCACGAAAGAATAGACCACGAAAGACTTCGCGGGTCCTTATCCCTACAAACTAGCCGCTGGAAGAGGATCAAAATCAACAAAGGGTTATATTTCCGTTTTCATTTGCATGGGCACTGGCGCCATGCACCTCGAATTTGCAGGTGACTTGTCATCCGCCGCTTTTATAAGTACTTATAAAAGGTTTATCAACCGCCGCTGTTACTGTCAGCACATGCACTCCGACAATGGCACCAATTTTGTCGGTGCTGAAAGGGAGCTCCGCACTATGTTCCAGAAATGCATGTCAGATGCTAAGATTCGCGCCTTCTTTGCAGATTCCCTTATCACTTGGCACTTCAATCCGCCGAGTGCGCCGCATATGGGTGGCTACTGGGAAACTGGAGTAAAAAGGGTGAAGTACCATTTAAAACGAGCGATCGGCGATACTTTGCTGACCTTTGAAGAGTTCAGCACACTGTTGACAGAAATAGAGGCTTGCGTTAATTCGAGACCACTGTGCTCCCAGACTGTCGATAGCTGCGACTTAGAAGTTTTGACACCGGGTCACTTCATCGTTGGAGAGCCGCTTAAATCGTTGCTAGAACCTGAAGTTCAAGAATACAGAGGTCCACTTAGTCAACGCTGGCAAGTTATCACTGCTATGAGGCAAGATTTTTGGCGTCGCTGGCGCGATGAATATCTGGTTAGCCTCCAACAACGCACGAAATGGTTTCGTCATACACCTAATATCCAAAAGGATGACATCGTAGTTATTTCTGATGAACACACCCCCCCGACGAAGTGGAGAATGGGCCGTGTAATCGATTGCAACGCCGGACTTGATGGTCAAGTCAGAGTCGTCGTAAAAACCGCTGCAGGCGAAATGATGCGCCCTATTGCTAAACTTTGTCTTCTACCGAAAAAAGCGATATATTTGCTGAGGATTATACATTAACGTTTGATTTTCTAATAATATTTTAATTTAGTTGACTATTCCAATTTATGATTTCTTGTAATTCATATATAAAAAAAAAAAATAGTTCTTTAACTTCAATTCATGACAATTCATTATTTCAGTCCACTCGCTGCCGTTTCTTGTAAATCATTATTTCACTTGCTAAACATTTCTAATTTAATGTAATATTTATGAATCTTTGAATTATAGAATTATAATTTTGAACTATGTTAACTACCTAGTTCAAGGCGGGCAGTATGTTGGCGCTGAATATGTCACTCATACTCTCTCACTTTTTATGTCCGTTAGTTTGTAAGTATACAAGAGAAACATTATTACATTTTAAACTGTGAAAGCGAAACCACGCGTTTAATTTTTTTATCCGCTTTGCAATAACCGCGCATTGGAATTAAAGCTTAATATCAGCTTAAGAAAACCCGCAAGAGTAAAGAACAGCGCCCTCTGGGGTTCAAGATAAAGCAAAATACATAGCGCCAAAAGATTCCCCGCACCCGAAAACCACTTATAAAAATCATACTTATCGGATGAGTTGTTTTGAGTTTTAATAGTTTTGAGATAGAATAAAAAAATAACGCCAAAGCCCTTTACAAACTCGATAATCAAATCCTATATTTAAGATATACACATTTTTATCTAAATCGGTTGAGCAGTTTTTGAGTGACAATTTCTTAAGTGATTTGTACTACAGCACCATCTGGTGTTTAAGATAGCGCAGAAAAAAAAGTCCAAGATATCCACCGTATCCGAAAACCTCTATGTACAAATGTTCACGCAAATTGGATGTACAGCTAGGAGTTTTTCGAGATTTTTAAAACATTTGAACTATGCAGTGCCCTCTGGTGTTCAATATAGAACAAAATAGATAAGTCATAAAAACTGCCGTACCCGAAAACCCCTAAATACAAATTTTCATGTAAATCGGATGTATGGTAATGGAGATAAGCTATAATAACAAAATTCGGGGAATCCGATCGCAGCGCCACCTACCGGATTCAATTGCAAATCTGAACCATCCAGGGATCCACTTAAACACACAAAAAATTTCATCTAAATCGGTGCAGCCTTTCAAATTGTACAACAGAGCCCGCCACTTTTCGAGATAGAGCAAAAGAGATAACGCCAAAACAGTTGCCATAAACGAAAATACTTTAGTAAAATTTTTCATCCAAATCAGATGAGCGGCTTTCTACTTTTTCTCGATTTCTTAAGAGATTTGTTCTACAGCGCCCTCTGGTGTTTGATACAGTACATAAAAGATAAGTCCAAAACATTCACCGTTTCAGAAGACCCAAACAAATTTTCATGAAAATCGGATAAACAGCTTTGAAGTTTCTTAAAATATTTGTACACAGCGTCCTCTGGTGTTCAAGATAGAATAGATTAGATAAGTCATAAAAACTCACCGTATCCGAAAACCTCCATTTACAAAATGTCATGCAAATCGGATGAACGGCTTCGGAGATAAACTATAACAACAAAATGCCTTAAACACGATCACAGCGCTACCTACCGGGTCTAATTGTGAATCTGAACGATCCAGGGATCCACTCAAACACACACAAAAAATTTCATCAAAATCAGTGCAGCCGCTGATAAACTGTTCCTTAAAATTTAATAATATGCACACGCACAAATTGGACAACAGCGCCCTCTAGTTTCGAGAAAGAGCGAAAAAGATAGCACCAGAACCTGTACTCGATAATCGCTATTTTCAAATTTTCATCCAAATCGGATGAGCAATTTTGGAGTTTTTCTCGATTTCCTAAGATTTGTATTAAAGCGAACTTTGGTTTTCAACATAGCACAAAAAGGATAAGTCCAAAACACTCACTGTATCAGAAAACCCCTATTTTCCAAATTTCATGCAATTCGGATGCACGGCTGAGGAGTTTTTCGAGGTTTTTCAAAATATTTGTAATACACCGCCCTCTGGTGTTTGAGAGAGAAAACAGTAGATAAGCCAAAAAAACTCAGCGTGTCCGAAAACCTCTACATGCTAAATTTCATGCAAATCGGATACACGGTTTTGGACTTTTTTGACTTTTTGAAAATATTTGTACTACAGCGCCCTCTGGTGTTCAAGATAGAACCTAGTTTATAAGTCATAAAAACTCACCGTTTTCGAAAACCCCTATATACCAACTTTCATTCAAATCGTATAAACGACTATGGAGTTTTTTGACGTTTTTTAAAATATTTCTACTGCAGCGCCCTCTGGTGTTTAAGATAGAACAGAGTAGATAAGCCATGAAAACTCACCGTATCTGAAAATCTCTACATACCAATTATCATGTAAATCATATGCATGGTTTAGGAGTTTTTCGAGGTTTTTCAACATATTTGTACTACAGCGCCCTCTGGTGTTCGAGATAGAACGGTGTAGATAAGTCAAAAAAACTTAGCGTGTCCGAAAACCTCTACATACAAATTTTCATGCAAATCGGATGAACGGTTTCGGAGATAAGCTTAAAAAAAAGAATGACTGGAAAACGATCGCAGCGCCCCCTACCGGGTCCAACCTTTTTCCTGAATAAAAAGTAGACTATGTGTTGACCGGCGATATAAGGAACCTAGGTATCAATTTTCATTAAAATCCATCCAATGGTTTTGCGTGATACTTTAACAGACACACAGACAGACAAATAAAAATTTTAAAAAATGTGATTTTTGGACTCAGCGTCATTCAAAACGTCCATCGCAAAAAGAATTTCAAAAAAATATTTAATGTACAGATTGTTTTTTTTACAACTTTATATATATACTAGCTGAATACGCGGTTTAACTCGGGAGTTGATATAAATAATTTTCGATTTCATTCGTCGATTTGAAAAAACTTTTCACAACCTTTAAAAGAAATTTTGTGTGCATCTTTCAAACCGTTAACTTTGGCGAAATGAACAAAATGTAGCTTCAACATCTGAAAATTATGAGAAAAAGTTGGGGAAATCGATCGCTTGCAAGAATATATTTTCAAGTTTTATATTGTATTCGATAGATTGCACATTTTAATTAAAAAATCAGAGCAAAAACAGTTCGCGAGGAAACTGGACAAAAATTAAATAAGCATTGAAAATAGAAATTGAAATGTCAAAACAACGCCAACTTATGACGCAACTGACTCGCGCATGTGTTGATGCGTACTCAAATACCGCAGAATTCGGCATCAGCTATCCTGATTTGCGAAAAAAGAAAGTGGAATATAAATACACATAAAGAAGAAAATAAGATATTTATTACCTTTCGTGCTTTGCTACGCCTTACTGTATTTTGAAGTACAGCGCCCTCTGGGGTTCAAGATATAGCAAAATACATAGCGACAAAAGACTCACTGCACCCTAAAACCTTTTATAAAAATCGTACTTATCGGATGAGTTGTTTTGAGTTTTTTGCGGTATTTGTACAACAGCGCCCTCTGGTCTCAGAGATAGAATACAAAAATAACGCCAAAGCCCTTTCCATACCTGATATCAAATCCTATATATCTGATATACAAATTTTTATCTAAATCGGATGAGCGGTTTTTGAGTGTTTAACGATTTCTTAAGTGATTTGTAGCACAGCACCATCTGGTGTTTAAGATAGCGCAGAAAAAAATGTCCAAGATACCCACCGTATCCGAGAACTCCCTGTAAAAATTTTCACGCAAAATCGGATGTACAGCTAGGAGTTTTCCGACATTTTTAAAACATTTGTACTGCAGTAACCTTTGGTGTTCAAGATAGAACAGAGTAGATAAGTCATAAAAACTACCGTACCCGAAAACCCCTAAATACATACAAATTTTAATGTTAATCGGATGAATAGTTTCGGAGATAAACTATAATAACAAAATTCGTGGAACCCGATGGTGGAAAATCGGTGCAGCCGTTTAGGAACAGCTTTATAACATACACACGTACAAATTGTACAACAGCGCTCTCTATTCTTCGAGACAGAGCAAAAGAGATAACATGAAAACAGTTGCCATACACGAAAATCCCTTAATAAAATTTTTCATCCAAATCGGATGAGCAGCTTTCTACATTTTCACGATTTCTTAAGAGATTTGTACTACAGCGCCTTCTGGTCTTCGATATAGTACAAAAAAGATAAGTCCAAAACAGTCACCATATTAGAAAACCCCTATAAACCAATTTTCATGAAAATCGGATAAGCAGCTTAGAAGTTTTTTTAAATATTTGTACACAGTGCCCTCTGGTGTTCAAGATAGAACATAGAAGATAAGTCATAAAAACTCACCGTATCCGAAAACCTCTGTATACAAATTTTCATGCAAATCGGATGAAGGGTTTCGGAGATAAACTATAAAAACAAAATGCCTTAAAAACGATCGCAGCGCCACCTACCGGGTCCAATTGTGAATCTGAACCATCCAGGAATCCACTCAAACACACACAAATAATGTCATAAAAATCAGTGCAGCCGTTAAGGAACAGTTTCTAGTTTCTCTAGTTTCGAGAAAGGGGCAAAAAAGATAGCACCAGAACCCGTACTCGAAAATCGCTATTTACAAATTTTCATCCAAATCGGTTGAGCAGTTTTGGAGTTTTTCACGATTTCGTAAGACTTATACTAAAGCGCCCTCTGGTTTTCAAGATAGCACAAAAAGGATAAGTCCAAAACACTCACTGTATCAGAAAACCCCTACTTTCCAATTTTCATGCAATTCGGATGCACGGCTTAGGAGTTTTTCGAGGTTTTTCAAAATATTTGTACTACAGCGCCCTCTGGTATTCGAGAGAGAAAAGAGTAGACAAGTCAAAAAAACTCAGCGTGTCCGAAACCTCCACATGCTAAATTTCATGCAAATCAGATAAACGGTTTTGGAATTTTTCAACTTTTTGAAAATATTTGTACTACAGCACCCTCTGGTGTTCAAGATAGAACCTAGTTTATTAAAAAAAGAATTTCAAAAAAATATTAAATGTACAGGTTTGTTTTTTAAAATTTTATATATATATAGATAGATAGATAGATAGAAGATAGATAGAAGATAGAAAATATGTGTTCATCATTAACATGGATGAAAAATTCTTGTTTGCTATTATTTCCTATTCCAATCGTTTTTAAATTGTTTCATAAAGCTTTTGGTTGTTAATCCGCTTTAAGTTTTGATTTATAATACTGTTTTTTAGAATTTCTATTAGCAACTGTAACAAAGTTTTGCAACAGGCGATAACTTTCCCAATTAAAGGGTGTCTGGTTACGCTTCCACCGAGTATAAGCCGTATGTCTGTCTTTTATAGCTTTAACTATACCAGAATGATACCACGGCTGTTTATTTTTTGATATCTTTACTCTTTTGAGGGGAACGAACTTTGTTTGGAACGAACATGCTTATTGTATGCTCTATAAGGTTTTACTTTAGATAATTGTGAGTAAAATAGAAGGATAATAAAATAATTTTCTTTGAAAAAAATATTTTTTTATGTTAATTTTGATTCCTCTAAAACGATTTTAAGGTAAAATGCATTCGAATAATTCTAGTTTTGATGAATTTAACGATAATTAAGATTGAATTTCTAGAGACTCTGGACTGCATACAGAGTAAGGGGAAATTAATTGATATTAAATATTTTTAGTTTAAAATTTTAATATTTTTAGACATTAATGATAAAATATTGTTTGCCTTATTGTATTTTGAAATTATGATTGGTAAAATTTTTGCAGTATAATAAATAGTTTTAATTTGTTAAAAAAACCAAATTTAAATTATTAGCTGAAATACCCGGCGCCGTCCTGGGGTATGTAGCATTAAGGGCGTATAAAATTTGTATAAAGGTACTGAAAGTGCTATTTATAATGACATCATTGTTAAAATAATGTTTGTCTTATTGTATGTTGAAACTATGATTAATAAAATTTTTTATGTATAATTAAAGGTTTTAATTTGTTAAATATTGAAATTATTTTTTAACAGATACTTACATAGCATATATGGTCTTGTGATGCTTTCTCATGTGATTGTTCCTTACAGAAATAGCAAACGGTTGTTGATTGCTTATCCGTTTAGGTATTTCATGAAAGGTGGGCGTAACCAAAGTGTCACGTCCAGTTTTTTTGTAAAGTTGTCAACAGTAACCATATACACTAAATTACCAAATTTTAGCCTTATACGATCAAAACCGATTGATATATTGAATTTTAATTGATGTATGGGTGGTAAAAGAAGGCTTGGTAACATTTATATATTATATAGTGACCACCACTTGAATTTGTAGCACCTACATACCAAATTTCATAATGAAAAAATGGACAACTTAGGAGTTATAATGATTTCTGTAAGTTGGGCGTAGTAATCGCCTCGCGCATTTTTTTAGTGCTGTTGTCGACAGTAACCATACAAATTAAGCTAAAAAATGTTAGCCTTTTACAAGGTTCACCATCTAACGTTTTTTTTTCAACTAGTGTTTATTTCATGAATGGTAACACTTAGCACATGTCTGATTTGACAGATAATTAGTTTTATCCTTCCGCTGAACGAATATGGTTGTGTCGACTTACAGAAGATCCAGATTTTGCCAATAAAATCATCTTTTCAGATGAAGCTTATTTTGATCTTGGCGGGTATGTAAACAAGCAAAATTGTCGCATTTGGGGCACAGAAAACCCGCACGCATACATTGCAAAGCCGATGCACCCAAAACGAGTCACTGTTTGGTGCGGATTTTGGTCCAGATGCATAATTGGGTAATTTTTCTTCGAAAATGAGCAAGGAGTGGCCGTTACTGCATGGCCAGCCGAGGCCGCCATTTGAATGAAATTATTTTCCATTATTAACCGGAAGGATTGTACATTCAAATAAAAAAAGAAAGTTGAGAAAATATTCAGTAGTTTTTTTTTTTGCATTTTCAAAAAAAAAATGTTATTTGGCGGACCCTTTACAACCAAACCCACCTAAAATATAGCAGTTTTATTTATTTCGGCGTTGTAAAGGCGAGATATAATATAAGAGATATTATATATTTGGTGGCTTTAGGTGTTGCCGTTTCTAATATCTTAAGAGACACCGTACGAACAATTTTATATAAATACTAGCTTATACCCGGCGCGCTTCGCTGCGCTCAGCGCTTATCCCCTAAAAGAGGGCGTAGCTTTAGTGAAGCCATGCTTTTATAGTAAGTTCTTACCGAGTTTTATTAATGTGTGACTTATTTCGAAAGATATACCGAAAATTTTGGGTGCGGAAAAGTACCACGCCCCTCGTCCAACACCCATAAAATGTTACCTGTGCAACGGCATGTGTAAATTGAGGTCGAATACTGAATTCCGAGGCTTTGCGACCTATAATTACAAAACTGTTCGAAATCGAAAATTTTAGGTGTATTTCCGATCGGCAACAGACTTCACAGGAACCCTCTCAACGCTTTGGTATAAAAATTGGCTTAGCGGTTTCGAAGCCTTTACGTGATATACACATATACCCACATACGTATATACATTAAGTCGCCTCACGCTCTTTAGAAAAAAATTTGTTCAGTCTCGTTCTTCAAAATAATCCATGGCTTATGTTATGATGATCCACAAAATATTTCGACTAAAAATATTGGCTGGTATGGCAGTTAGAAAAAAACAAACGGTCAGAAATAAGAGTAATGGAAAAAATTTTGCATCAAAAAATCTTATATTTTTTCCGTTGGACCAAAGATAATGCGGATTTTTTGGATTGTTTTAACTTTTTTCATATTATTTTCGCTAAAATTCAAACGAATTTTTTCCTAAACTAATTTTAGTCAAATAAATTGTACAAATGTAAAAAATGTGTAAATTTTTTTGTAATTTCATTCAATTAAGCAATTCACTTTACACTTTATTTTATCATCCATAGATAATTTATTTGACTAAAAGTAAAATGGCAAAACAAAAAAAAAATTTTAATTTGCATTTTAGTGAAAATAATACAAAAAAAAAAGTTAAAATTTAGAGAATAGAGTAAAAATTAAAAATTTATTAGTGCAGATTGAAAGAACTTTTTAGTTACTATTATTTCTGACCGTTTGTTATTTCTAACTACCGCACCAGTAAATATTTTTATAAAAAACTCGATTTTTACAGAATATTTCAAACCATTCCGTGGCATACTGGTTGACGTGCGAGGCTTGTATACCATAGAACCCAGGTTCGAATTCTATCTGACACAGAAAGTTTTTTCAATTGAATTAATTTTTCTGTTCGGCCGCCATCTCTATGCAGACAATGGCAAACCTCAGAGAGTAAAAACTGGCATGAAAAGCTTCTTGAGAACATAAGCCGTTCGGAGTCGGCATAAGCCTTGTAGATCCAGTTCTCGATCATTTGTGTTCAAACATTTCACAACACGCACGCATAAGAAGCTCGGTCAAAGTCTGAAATGGCCATTTCCTTTTTGTTTTTTTTTTTTTTTATTTCAAACCATTCCAGCTCACGGATGACTATCGCTACAGTCGAAATATTTGGGGAATCATCATAAAATAAAGCATTATTTTGAGGAACCGACCCGAACACCTTTTTTTTGTGAGCAGCCTTAGTATACATACATACATTTTTTACAGATAGATAGATGAGCAGAAAAAGTAGGTATGGCAACATTTATATATAAAGTGACCGCCACTTGGTCCCATTGCACCTATATACCAAGTTCCACTATCAAAACGCGTACAGCTCAGAAATTACAATGATTTTTGAAAAGTCGTCTTAAATAAAGTGTGACACGCCCATTTTTTAAGGGTTCTGGCAGTATCCATATGAACTAATCTACCAAGTTTTAGTCTTTTACTGTAAAAAAAGTCTGATATATATCCTTTTTATGGATTTGTGGGCATTGAAAGTAGGCGTGGCAACATTTATATATAAAGTGAACGCCAATTTGACCCATAGCACCCACATACCAAGTTTGTCTATCAAAACGTTCACATCTCAGGAATTAAAATTATTTCTAACCGATAGCCCAGGCAGCTAACTTAGTTATAATTTTTAAATT
The DNA here is from genome assembly GCA_914767935.1 of Coremacera marginata. Taxonomy (NCBI): domain Eukaryota; kingdom Metazoa; phylum Arthropoda; class Insecta; order Diptera; family Sciomyzidae; genus Coremacera; species Coremacera marginata. The sequence continues at coordinate 78,506,664 of OU612046.1, forward strand.
GTAATGAACTATAGTACATTAATACATAAGTAAATTAATAAATTAAATAAAATTATTTCTGAAAAGTGGGCACAGATATAGTCCTACCATGCACAATTTTTTCAAAGCTGTCGAGAGTAAGCGTATGAACTTAATAACCAAATTTTAGTATTTAACGATGAGAATCGTCTGATTTATAGAAGTTCTATTAATTTGTGGGTAAAAAGAAACAAAGTGGCGGCCGTGGCGTAGCGGGTAGAGTGTGTGGCCCATACGCGAGGGAACCCTAGTCCGAATCTCACCTGACACGGAAAGTTTTTCGATTGAATTAATTTTTCTGTTCGGACGTCATCTCTCTGCAGACAATGGCAAACCTCAGAGAATAAAAACTGCCATGAAAAGCTTCTTGAGAACGTAAGCCGTTCGGAGTCGGCATAAAACATGTGGGTCCAGTTCTCGATCAATTGTGTTCAAACATTCCACAACACTCATAACACAATTGATCATAAGAAGCTCGGTCAAAGTACTTTCAAGGACTGAAATTGGCCATTTCGTTTTGTTTTTTTTGTGGGTGGTACAAGTCGGCGTGGCAAATTTTATATATATATATTGACTGCCACTTAGAGCACCTGCATATCAAGTGTTGCTATTAAACGTGTGCAACTCAGGAATAAGCATGATTTCGAAAAAGTGGGCGTAGATATGATGCGACTACGCCCATTTTTAAACAGTTGCAGACAGTGACCATATGAACTAAATTACCAAATCTTAGTCTTCTACGGCAAAAGCCGTCTGATTTAAAGCATTTTTACTGATTTGTGGGTGGTAAAAGTGGGCGTGACAACGTTTATATTTACAAAGTGACTGCCACTTGCACCCATAGCACCTGCATACGAAGATTGGCTATGCAGGCTAAAGTGGGCGTAGATATAGTGCGGCCATGCCCATTTTTATTCATTGACCGACAGTAACCATATGAACTAAATTACCAAATCTTAGTCATCTACGGCAAGAGCCGTCTGATATAAACCATTTTTAATGATTTGTGGGCGGTAAAAGGGGGCGTGACAACGTTTATATTTACATAGTGACTGCCACTTGCACCCATAGCACCTGCATACGAAGATTGGCTATGCAGGCTAAAGTGGGCGTAGATATAGTGCGGCCATGCCCATTTTTATACATTGACCGACAGTAACCATATGAACTAAATTACCAAATCTTAGTCATCTACGGCAAGAGCCGTCTGATATAATCCATTTTTAATGATTTGTGGGCGGTAAAAGGGGGCGTGACAACATTTTTATTTACATAGTGACTGCCAGTTGCACCCATAGCACCTGCATACCAAGATTGGCTATGAAAACGTGTACAACTCAGGAATAAGCATGATTTCGATAAAGTGGGCGTAGATATAGTGCGGCCATGCCCATTTTTTATACATTGGCCGACAGTAACCATACGATCTAAATTACCAAATCGTAGTCTTCTACGGCAAAATCCGTCTGATATAAAGCATTTTTACTGATTTGTGGGCGGTAAAGTGGGCGTGACAACGTTTATATTTACATAGTGACTGCCACTCAGATCCATAGCACCTGCATACTAAGATTCACTATCAAAACGTGTACAACTCAGGAATAAGCATGATTCCGATAAAGTGGGCGTAGATATAGTTCGGCCACGCCCATTTTTTGTATATTGGCGGAGAGTAATCATATAAACTAAATTATCAAATCTTAGCCTTCTATGGCAAGAGCCGTCTGATATAAAGCATTTTTACTTATTTGTGGGCGGTAAAAATGGGCGTGACAACGTTTATATTTACATAGTGACTGCCACTTGCACCCATAGCACCTGCATACGAAGATTGGCTATGCAGGCTAAAGTGGGCGTAGATATAGTGCGGCCATGCCCATTTTTATACATTGACCGACAGTAACCATATGAACTAAATTACCAAATCTTAGTCATCTACGGCAAGAGCCGTCTGATATAATCCATTTTTAATGATTTGTGGGCGGTAAAAGGGGGCGTGACAACATTTTTATTTACATAGTGACTGCCAGTTGCACCCATAGCACCTGCATACCAAGATTGGCTATGAAAACGTGTACAACTCAGGAATAAGCATGATTTCGATAAAGTGGGCGTAGATATAGTGCGGCCATGCCCATTTTTTATACATTGGCCGACAGTAACCATACGATCTAAATTACCAAATCGTAGTCTTCTACGGCAAAATCCGTCTGATATAAAGCAGTTGTACTGATTTGTGGGCGGTAAAAGTGGGCGTGACAACGTTTATATTTACATAGTGACTGCCACTCAGATCCATAGCACCTGCATACTAAGATTCACTATCAAAACGTGTACAACTCAGGAATAAGCATGATTCCGATAAAGTGGGCGTATATATAGTTCGGCCACGCCCACTTTTTGTATATTGGCGGAGAGTAATCATATAAACTAAATTATCAAATCTTAGCCTTCTATGGCAAGAGCCGTCTGATATAAAGCATTTTTACTTATTTGTGGGCGGTAAAAATGGGCGTGACAACGTTTATATTTACATAGTGACTGCCACTTGTATGCATAGCACCTGCATATCAAGATTCACTATCAAAACTTGAACATTTTAGGAATTAAAATAATTGCTGAAAAGTGGGCGTAGATCTAGTGTGACCACGCCCATTTCTTGTACAGTCACCGAAAGTAACCATCTGAACAAAATAACCAATTTTAAGTTTTATATGATTAAAACCGTCTGATATATAGCAATTTTTTTGGTTTGTGGGCGATAGAGCCAATTTGGGTTGTATGGGAGGTACCACGCCCCCTTGCCCAATCAACACCAAACTTCACAGGAACACTTCCCGAATGTTGCTTCAGTATCCCTCAAAATTTCATAGAGTTTGGTTCCGTGGTTTTGGAGTCTATACGTGATATACACACATATCCACATACCCACATACCCACATACCCACATACCCACATACCCACATACATACATTCATTTTTATATATATAGATAAAAGGGCGGTAAAAATAGGTGTGTCAACATTTATATATAAAGTGACCACCACTTGGTCAAACAGCACATACAGCACATACACACATACATCACTCTATAAAACCATAAAACTCAGGAATTATAATGATTTCTGAAAAGTGAGCGTAGTTATAATTTGATTACGCCCATTTTTAGTTGAGTTACCAAGAGGGCTACTCTTACGAACTAAGATACGAACCAAGATACAAACTAAATTACAAAATTTAAGTCCAATACAGCCAAATTCATTTGAAATATACCATTTTTACTGATTTTCCGGCGGTAATAGGGGGTGTGGCAACTATTTGTTATTTATTATGCGAGATATTGGCTTGACAAAAAAACAAAAAAAAAAAAAAGAAATGGCCATTGCAGCCCATGAAAGGACTTTAACCGAACTTCTTATGATCAATTGTATTGTGTGTGTTGGAAATGTTTGAACACAAATGATCGAGAACTGGACCTACAATGTTTATGCTGACTCTTTTGTGCCCTTAGGTGTTACCGTTCCTGAGATCTTAAGAGACACTGTACGAACGATTTTATACAAATAAAAGGGCGGTAAAAAGGCGTGGCAACATTTATAAATAAAGTGATCACTACTTGGTCTTATAGCATGTACACACCAAGTTTCATTAGCAATAACATGAACAACTCAGGAATAATAATGATTTCTGAAAAGAGTGCGTAGATCACGCCCATTTTTAATGCACTTGCCGAGAATAACCATTTAAACTAAATTACAAAATTATAGTCCAATACTTCCAAGTTCGTCTAAAATAAAGCTAAATTTTATTGATTTGTGGGCAGTAATAGGGGGTGTGGCAACTTTTTTTTTTTAATATTCGAGATATTGCTTTTGACATCATATGTTGTAAATTTGGTGCCCTTGGTGTTACCGTTCCTGAGATCTTAGCGGATACCAACCCTTACGAAGGATTTTATATATCGAGGGCCTATATTCATTTTCCTCTATCTGCAAAAGTACAAGTTTTCAGGAGAGCGAAAAAAACCGTTTCATCTTTTTATTTAACAATTTTTGTAAAATCGATCTTCTACAATGTTGTTCAAAGGTGTCCATGGACCACTGTGCATAAAATTTTTTTCAATTTTTGCTCTAGCTTTGCTGTTATCGCAGACAGTGGGTTATGACCAGAAAAAAAAGTTTGTATAAATGCGGATAGAGGTATTTGTATAGTAGTAAAAAACGCCATTTTTTGTAAGAAATCAACAGTTAAAACTTTGCTGTTTTTATTATTGATGGTTTTTTCAACAATTGTTGTATTTAACATGAAAAGAAAAGTTAAAAGTCAAAGATACTGATATTTTTACATGGGAATCTCAAGTAAAGTTATGTTATTATTTTATTTGTATTTGATTTTGTCATAAAAATTATGATATTCGTTTGGAATTACAGCTTTAAGTTCCTGTAGATGTTCGATGCGATTGAAAATTGACAGATGTCGTATGCGTTTTTAAAAAACCAATCAATCCCAACACAGAAAATTAAACAACCATAAATTTTGATGTCCATTTTTATAAATTTCACATTCTTGGTAACAACTGCATTCAAAGGAAACGAGCTTAGCTAACAAAATCGAAAATCCTTCCCAAAGTCCTTTGCTATTTATGTGGAGTCCATAAGAGACCATCTAAAATAAGAGCTGCACCAAACTCTAAAGCATTTGTGCTAGTGTGACTGAAAATTATTTGTATCAACATAAGGAAATGTTTCAAAATTTAAAAATCTTCATAGAGTTTTTCAAAACTACTTGCTATGAGTGCAGATAGAGGTTTATGTCGTAAGTAAAAAATAAGTTTGTAGATAGAGGTTCAGTTTAATTGATTAAAAAAAAGTTCTTAGGATTTTTTTTTCGCTCTAATATTAATACCATAGATGCAACCTTGGCCAGCCATCATTTTGGCATTAAAAAAAAAATGCCCAAAATGCAGATAGAGGGAAATGAATAATATATGTATATTCTAACGAAAAAATTTTGTAGATTACATGAGTATTTTAAAAGTTTTCAGTTAATCAAAATTGGTCCATAAAAAATGCAGTTTTTCTATTTCCTATGGAAAATATAAATTAAGCTTGGTCTTCCTCGGACGTCGCATAATTTCGGTAATTCTTCTTTAGATACATGTAAAAAAAGTTGGTCATGTTTTGCGGCCGCCGAACAAAGTTTTTAAAAATTCGGGCATAGCTAGGTCACAAAAATTTCAATACAAATTAGCAATGTTAATTTAGTTGAAATCGAATCAAATAAATTATTTTATTTAATAATGCAAGAGCTTAGAATTTTAAATAGAGTTTTGTGCTAGGGGTATTCAAACAATGGACAAGATATTGAAAAACTTTATTAGTACTTTAAAAAAAAATTAAAATGAATTCTTAACAAATGCAGAAATTGCGCTTACAATAAAAGAGAAGTTTTGTTAGAAAGTTTAAAACTAAATAGCTACATGCATCAAGAAATAAACAGCGGTTTCTATTAAAAAATGAAACGTGGCTAAACCGTAAGTAAAATTGCGATTTATATTAAAAAATTTTTTGTGCTAAAGAAATTATTATTGAGTGGATTTTAAAACAGTAAACATGACAATGTCAAAAGTAAGTTATTAAAAAAAAATAGTAATAACAAAACAATTGTTATAATTGTAAAACATGCTTATTGTAAAGTAGGGGACTAACTCTTTAAGTGGCTTGGGCTACCAATGTTTCATCGCCTGGTTAGCTCAATAGAAGCACTCTAGCTTAACGATCGGAGAGTCGAACTCCACTCGGAACGTTTTTTAGTAATTTAATGTTTGCATTCATACTGATAAAGTTTAATGGAAATTTTGGGAGGTTTGATATAACTTCAATACGAAAAAATATAGCGTTTTAACATTTTGTGTTACATGGGAGGTAGGCGTGGTTATGGGTACATTGTAAACATTTTTTTAATAACTTCTAATAGGGGTAATTTCAACTTATGTACCAAATTTCAGCGATCTGCAATGACTCCTTATATTTCTTTCCAAACTTTGTATGGGATGAAATCACTGTGTGCCGTGGGAAGCGAACTCGTATCCCAACGATTGAGAGTTCTATACACTATCCATCAATTCAGAAGTCTTTGTTGCGCAGAATTGTTGATTCAATATTGAGAACAACTGAAGCTATGTTGCAGAATATTACGTAAAGGACTTTCTCTTATTTCTTCTACTTACATTCTAAGCTCCTCTTAAATAGGTCTTATGTCTTTTTCTCAGTACCTGCTGTATAGAATACATGAACCACGGGCAAAATCTAGTCGTAAATCGGAATGAAGGTTAATCAAACTGACTTTCTAAAGGGAAACATTAAGTCCGATACCATTTTCTCTAATTTACAGTTCATAATTCAGGTTTCAGAAATTGCATTTAACAGTTTTTAAAACCTTGAAGTTACGTGATAAAATTTGGTGAGAAATATTCCAAGGTCGGCTTTTTAAAAATTAAAAAAAGAAATACAATTTAACCAATATCTTCACATAATATCTTAACTTCTTAACATACAAAGTTTTTATTTTTTAAAACCAAAGTAAAGATGTAAATAAAGATTATTCAAGAATATAAAAAAAAAATATACACACAAAACCAAATCAGTGATCAAGTGCCACAAAATATTTTTATGTTCCAAGTTCTTGTTTATTTTTAACATTCTCAAATAAAAACAATTTAGCAAGCGACATAAGTTTATTTTGTCCAAAAATATGGCAAAAACTGCTAACAAGCTTATATTAAGTTTGTGTAATGGAGGAATAACGTAAAACACGTTCTGTTGGCAGTTCAAAAAAGAATTATGAGAATGTTGCAACATTGTGTCAAGCCAACGTTCTACATCTTGCATCCTTTGCGAATATGTAGTAAAAACTATTTTTACTTCTTTAAAGGAATTTTTTCGGACAACTAGTTGCAACTTTACTGCCGGAATGACGCAAAAGTTGTTGCTATGGTTTGTATATCGAAGGCTTTTTGGGTGAAATTTTTGCTATGACCAGAAGCAAATTTTCAAACATTATGTCGTTGTTGTTGGGGTTGGTTTTGTGTACTTCGAATGCAGTTTTATGATTAAACATTTTTGAAGTTTTTATTTGAAAACTGCTTTTGTTCATTAGAAGAACCAGCAGACAATCAGATTAAATAGAAGAAATATAAAGATAAAATGTTTTCAAAGTAGTTGAGTGCTTACACATTAATTTTATTGTTATGTTTTTCGAAAATGTTCCAATTACTTTACGAACACAATAATATTTGTTATAAAAGATTATTTTGTAAGTTTTTGCCAGCCGTTATGTATAAGATTAAGGCTAAATACTTTAAAATATGGATGAATAGTGTAATTGAGTTCTATACCGACTTGAAATATTTCTAAATTTTTTTTTTCTTCAACTTAGATTGGAATATCCATACATTATTATTAGTATGTCAGACATTACTATAATCTGAACGAGTATTTCTCCTCTTAAAAATTATTTAATTTGATTCTTTAAGTTAATAAATTTTGGAGGTATGTTATTTTATGGTTCGGTACTAACTTAATAGTTGTTTGAGCTTTAGATTTTTCCTTAATCATTATTTTCTTTGCAGATGCAGTGGTACCGAGATGCATAAGAAGAGTGCGTACTGAAGAGAATATTGCATCCGTTTGGGAGAGTGTTGAAGAAGATCCAAATTTATCGACATCGTTCACAATAATTTGAGCCTTATCATTTCACTTTATAGAAATTTTACACAAAGATATTGGTTTGAAGCCTCACAAGAGGCAGCTTATGCCAGAATTCAAACTGAATGACGAATGTTTGCGTGGAAATTTCAGTGATTTTGTTCAACGATGAGGTTATTTTTTGGTTCAATGGGTATGTAAATAAACAAAATTGTCGCGTTTGGAGCGAAGATAACTCAACGCCATAACATTCTAAAAAATTCACAGTTTGGTGCGGTCTGCGACCTGGTGGAGTCATCAGACCATATTTCTTCAAAAATGAGGCGTGTTGAAGTGAATGGTAATCGGTATAGAGCCATGATTAATGACTTTTTCGTTCCTTGATTGAATAGTATGAATGTGTAAGAGATGTGGTCCAGCAGAATGATGCAACGCTCCATACAGCAAACAAAACAATCAACTTATTAAAAGAAAAATTCGATGATCGCAAAATTTCGCGTAACTGACCTGTAATTGGCCTCCAAAATCTTGCCACTTAACTTCGCTTGTGATCGAAAACTTTGTCTCTCGGATGACATTTATCAGATCCAACCGTGGAAGACATATGCCTGACTTTGTGTTTACGCTCAATCAATGATTCTAATATCAAAGTTTGTACTGGCTTAAAAAAACACCCTTTACAACTGCTAAATCAAGCACCGAGGCGTATGAGTAACATTAAATGCAATTTCATTTAGGATAAAAATTTTTTGAAAAGATACTTCTTATTGCTCGGGTGTAAAATATGTAAAGCTCTATCTAAACTAGGAGGATTAAATCTGGGATGTAGGCTAGCCTTTGTCTGCCAAATGTTGCTTCAAATAATGGCACCTACACGCCCATTTGTATATCTATCTAAGTAGTTCTACATCTACTTCCATTTGTATAAATGGTATTTATAATTGTACTAGCTGGAATACCTGGCGCTACGCGGAGGGGGCGGGGGGGGGTGTAGCATTCAGGGCATGCAAAGTGTGTTTAGAGTGATACAACTAACAATGCCCAATCATCAATGGATCCAATCTCAGCCATATATTTGTTTCGTCGGTAATAAATTATTTAAGTTTTGGACTAAAGCTTCAGTCTTCAAAATAGATAGAATTTTAATTAGATTCAAATTATCAAAAAAACATTTTTTATCACGTCGATATCAATTTCACGAATTTAATGAATTTACAAACGATGCTTAAAGCACAGTCGAGTTATGAATTTTAAACCTGATATAATGCTGGGTGCTTAGAAAAAAACCTACTCAGCTCTATGCCAAATAACAATACCATGGTGTAAATATTTTCTGAGATAAAGTATTAAAACTAAAGTGAATCGCTACCGAATCGAAAACTTTCGAGTTTTTTGCAATATCTGTATAAAAGCGCTCTCTGGTTCGAGATAGTGCAAAATATATAGTGCCAAAATATAATCGAAAACCCTTATATACTGATGTGCATTCAAATAAAAAGAGCAGTTTTGGAGTTTCTCACGATTTCTTAAGAGATTTGTCCTACAGCTCTGTTTCTAAAAGTAATCCTTGATTCTCCAATCTGCATCAAAAAATCTTAAATTTTTGCCATCGGACCAAAGATAATGCAGGTTTCATGCATTGCACAATGGTCCAGATGTTAATTTTTTTGGCATAAAGTTCAAAATTTTTCTACAAGGTTTTGACAAAATATGTATACACGCTAATTTAAAAGGCTTCAGAGATTATAAATTGAAAAAAAAAATTCAGGTGACAATGCTGTATTTTATACGAGCCAAAAAATAGCCAATATTATTGTAAGCAGCTGAGTAAACAAGTGATAAACAAAAATCGTGTGTGCATCAACAAATTGCTTAAAATTTATAAAATTTGTAATGGATAAAATTAATCAAGGTATTTAAATAAGTAAAATGTAAAAAACTTTGTTTGTTTTTGTTTATTGTTTTTATAATAACGTGTTTTGTGTAAGTACCTTTTCTGCAAAAAACTAGAAATTGTGTTTGTGTTTCGTGGAGTTAAAGTTATGCGGATTGTCCCGGATTGTTCATAATATGTATATCAGGTGAAAGGTGATGGTGTGTACTTTAACGTGGTATGTGAAACTTTTGCCCGTTTTTGCCCGAATTTGAAATATCCGACATTTTCAGAAACATTCGTATTTCAACACGACCAAATTCTTAAAGTTTGGATAGAAAGCAATCGTAGTTCGGATACTGTATTTAATTGGGTTCTTCAAAAAATAAATAAAAATGAATTAAGTATTGAAAAAAAAAGACGAAATTAAAACCAAAAAAAATTCAAAATTTGTGTGGCTATATTAACCAAAAGTTAGCGAATTGTAATAGAATGATCACTAGGCTTCAAGAGAAATACCCTGAGTGGGTTTCAGCTAACTTTCTCATAACAATAAATCAAACCGATTATGAGAAGCCATGTACAAGTAAAATGGGAAGACCCAAACTAAGCTATACAGAGGCAAAAGACCGCCTAAAAAGAACATTAGCAACTGATCTCTCATCACAACAAAATCAAAATGTTGATCTAATGGTTCACGCCACTTCAATCGCAGCCAAAAAATCTGACAAAAAAGATTTTGCATTTATTTTAAAAAGAAGTACGTCTTTTCCAACACGTCCAAATAAAGTTAGAAAATTACTAAGCTCAGTTCAAAGTAAAACAGTCCCGCTTTCTCCTGAAGAAGCCTTATAATTTTTACTTGAAAACGATTTAAGTAAAAGGCAATATACCAATATCAGGTTACTCAATAAAGAAAGAAACTGTGATATATATCCGAGCTATAATGAAATTATTAAATGTAAGTTAATTTGTCGACCTGATGGAAAAAAACGTATCGGAAACTTTGGCCGAAGTTCCTTTACATAATCTTTTAAATCATACAGCTAAAAGAATCATGTTGATGCAGAATGATGTTCTGGATCAGTTCGAAGACATATATAATGTCGTTTTAATAAGCAGTTCTGGCTTTGACGGAACGACAGGACAGAGTATGTTTAAACAAAGATTTCAAAATAATACAGTATAAAAATAACAAAATAATAAAATGATCAGTCGCTTTTTGTTACAACAGTCATGTAAGTCGTTCTACACAGTCCATAAGGTTTTGTAGACCACTAAGAATGCAATTTGCAAAAGAGTCAAAGGCCCACATTTTGCAAGAAAGAGATAAGTTAGATTTGGAAATACTCGACCTTAATGCATTTGAATACTGCACTAAAACAGGAAAAAAGATAACTGTCAGTTACAAAATGCATATGACTTTAATTGATGGAAAAGTTTCAAATATTTTGACGAATACCAATTCCACTCAAACCTGTCCGATCTGTCGTGCAACACCAAAACAGTTTTTATCAACTAAAAATATAAAATCCGATATTTTTAAACCAAAGCCAAATGCACTGGGGTATGGCTTAAGCCCTATACACGCATGGATCCGCTTTTTTGAATTTGTGTTTCATATTTCATATAGGATTGGTTTAAATAAGTGGCAAATAAGAGAAGCAGCAGAGAAAGATGTGTTGAAACTTCGTAAAATTGAGCTACAAAGTCGATTTTGGGAAGAAATGGGTCTTCATGTTGATAAACCTAAACCAAATGGAAGTGGAACATCAAATGACGGTAATACGGCAAGCAGAGCATTTGGAAATTTAAAATTGTTTTCCTCAATAACGCAAATAGATATGGAAATTATGCATACTTTTCATATCATATTGATTTCTATTTCTTGCGAACTTCCTATAAATCCTTTAAAATTTGAAAGCTTTTGCGAAAAGACGGCTTTGTTGTATATGCAAAAGTATAGTTGGTATCCAATGTCAGCAACAGTGCATAAAATTTTGGTACATGCTTCCCAAATAATGTCGAATTTTTTACTTCTGGTTGGTTCTTTTGGCGAAAACGCTTCAGAAGCTCGAAACAAATTGTACAAAAGAGATCGAATAACACATGCAAGAAAAAATAATCGAACAAATACTATGAATGAAGTTTTCGATAGAGCAATGGATTCTTCAGACCCCCTAATTTCCTCCTTATGTTCTCTGCTAGAAAAAAAGGTAGAAAAAAAGAGAAACTACCGCATGATGTTTTAGCGCTTTTAGAATCACCAAAAGAGGTATATGCTCATAGTCAAATACATTTTACACCACATGAGATTTCTCTGATACTGAAGCAGATAGTACAGACTCTGAGGAGTCGCAAGCAGACTTTGACTTAGATGTTGATGATTTTATATAACTTTAAATGTAAAAATACCATACTTATATTATAATAATTCTTCTTCTATAATAATAATAATAATTTTTACTATAGAATAATGTAATAATGTGAAAATAATAATAACCCAGAAAAAATCATGTTGAAATAAATCAATGATCAATTATTAAGATTAAAAACATCAATCAGGGTTTGAATTTATATATTTATTAAAAATTTATGAAAATACATATGTGTTTTTATAAATAATTCAACTTAGTTTATTTGGTTTTGGCTACTCAATAGTTAAATCTAACCAGTAAATAAATCTACACAAAAAATTTAAAATTTTTCTGTAATATTTTGATGAGTAGTTACGATATGTTGGTTCTGGCTCAGGAGGCGCGGAGGTGCAAGCCGATGACGTCATGCCCGGCACTCAAGTATGAATGGATTTCTGCTTGTGCTGGTGGACGGACAGACAAAAAACCGCAAGTTGTTTTTTGCTTTAAGCGTTGATCATGTTCTTATCAGTGTTTGTATGTTTTATGATTTTTTTTCATAACCCTAGCATTAGTTATAGCAATGACTCAAAATTCTGCTGGCTGACTTTAGCTGAAATGATATGACTTGCTATATGAAAATATACGCATTAATATGGGTTGAAGCAATTTAGATACGGCGATGGTTGAAGGGGGAAATAAATGTTTATAAATTTAATAAAGTTGGTAAGTATTAGGTGGGAGTCTTTGTTTTGAGCTTTTAAAAATTGGCAAGTTTGATGTATGTCTTTGCTTTAAACTTTTAAATTGACAAGTTTGGGGTATTTCTTTGCTTTAAGCGTTGGTCATAATTTTATACACTACATTATCGGTAGTGGTAGTCAAGCGAGTTCTTATCAGTGTTTGCATGTTTTGTTTTTTCTTAACCCTCGCATTAGTTATAGCAATGACTCAAAAAATAAATATATATTTATAAGACTTCTAACGTAGACTGCGTGGTGGCATACTTATCAGAGTTCGCATGAGTAAACGAAATACATAGCAACCAGGAAGAGTCAGAAAGTTTCTAGAAGCTTCGAGATATAGAAAAAACTTCGAGAACATTTTAGAAGCTAACAACAACATCACCAAAAAAAAAAATTTTTTTAAGTCAAAGGTGTTAAGTCTCAAGCTTCATGGTGTGAGAGAGAGAGAGAGAGAGAAAGGGAGAGAGAGAAAGGGAGAGAGAGAATTTAATAGTAAGAGAGAGAAAGGGAGATAGCAAATAGCGCGATCCTATACAAAGAATACTTCAGAATCAACCTAACCTAAGCCAATGCCAAGAAGAGTCAGGGAGTTTCTAGAAGCTTCGAGATGCAGAAACGTCGAGAACATTTTAGAAGTCGACTTATGTTATTGTATGCCGATGACGTCACCCATACCCATCCTGGTACGGATTTTAATTTTATTTAATTTCAATTTCAATACTAATTTCAAGGTTAAAGTGATAAGAGCCAAGCTTCATAGTAAGCGCACTCATAACCCGCAAGTTCAAGATAAGGCAGCAATGTACAAGTTCAAACATGTTTTTTGTGTTACTTCTAAAATAAATAAACAATTTTTGCGGTCAAGTGCAAGGGCAAAAAAAGAAGATAAGAATTTAAAGTTGATATGTCAAAAACTAAGCTAAGCTAACCTAAGCTAATATAAGCTAAGGCTGCGTTCATAGTGAACGCCCATAATCGGCTGCTTTTTATAATGGTTCTTGTTGTTGTTGTTCTTACTATTGCTATTGTTGTTCTTACTGATGTTGTTGTTGTTGTTCTTGTTCTTGTTCTTGTTGTTGTTCTTACTGTTGTTGTTGTTGTTGTTGTTGTTGTTGTTGTTGTTGTTGTTGTTGTTGTTGTTGTTCTTACTCTTGTTGTTGTTGTGGTTGTTGTTGTTGATGAGGCTGTTTTACTAATAAAAATAGGCAATCTAAAGTTACTAAATAAATAGCTAAACTTCTTTATTAAAATATTATTTATATTAATTACACTACATTTTGAGCCCAATTTGGTCACATCTGTTGATAACCAAGATAAGCTATGGAAGCTACGTCCAATTACGGACCATCTCAAGTCAAATATGTTGAAGAACTATCACCCAACACAACATTTATCTTACGATGACAATGGACGACACGGTTGCAAGCAGTTTTTTAAAGGTAAACCAATCGGCCAAACGGTAACATGGTAAATTTTGACATATATCAAGGCAAGAACCCATGTTGTACCAATCCATATGATGAACGATTCGGAAAATGTGCAGCACCACTTATAACTATAATCGATGACTTTCAGATGATTTGAAAGGCCTTATTGAATATTTCATTCATATTGAATTAGTGTTTGATTGATTATCGATATTGTGATTGATTGATTGATTATCGATCAGTTTAAGCCGGTAGCTGTTGAACAGTACAGACCATTTTAGCTGGTAGATGTAGAACAGTACAGATCAGTTTTAGCAGGTAGCTGTTGAACAGTACAGACCAGTTTTAGCAGTTAGCTGCTGAATAGTACAGACCAGTTTTAGCCGGTAGCTGTTGAATAGTACAGATCAGTTTTAGCAGTTATCTGCTAAACTGGTCTGTACTGATCAACAGCAACTGCTAAAACTGGTCTGTACTGTTCTACAGCTACCGGCTAAAACTGATCTGTACTGTTCTACATCTACCAGCTAAAATGGTCTGTACTGTTCAACAGCTACCAGCTAAAATGGTCTGTACTGTTCAACAGCTACCGGCTTAAACTGATCGATAATCAATCAATCAATCACAATATCGATAATCAATCAAACACTAATTCAATATGAATGAAATATTCAATAAGGCCTTTCAAATCATCTGAAAGTCATCGATTATAGTTATAAGTGGTGCTGCACATTTTCCGAATCGTTCATCATATGGATTGGTACAACTTGGGTTCTTGCCTTGATATATGTCAAAATTTACCATGTTACCGTTTGGCCGATTGGTTTACCTTTAAAAAACTGCTTGCAACCGTGTCGTCCATTGTCATCGTAAGATAAATGTTGTGTTGGGTGATAGTTCTTCAACATATTTGACTTGAGATGGTCCGTAATTGGACGTAGCTTCCATAGCTTATCTTGGTTATCAACAGATGTGACCAAATTGGGCTCAAAATGTAGTGTAATTAATATAAATAATATTTTAATAAAGAAGTTTAGCTATTTATTTAGTAACTTTAGATTGCCTATTTTTATTAGTAAAACAGCCTCATCAACAACAACAACCACAACAACAACAAGAGTAAGAACAACAACAACAACAACAACAACAACAACAACAACAACAACAACAACAACAACAACAACAGTAAGAACAACAACAAGAACAAGAACAAGAACAACAACAACAACATCAGTAAGAACAACAATAGCAATAGTAAGAACAACAACAACAAGAACCATTATAAAAAGCAGCCGATTATGGGCGTTCACTATGAACGCAGCCTTAGCTTATATTAGCTTAGGTTAGCTTAGCTTAGTTTTTGACATATCAACTTTAAATTCTTATCTTCTTTTTTTGCCCTTGCACTTGACCGCAAAAATTGTTTATTTATTTTAGAAGTAACACAAAAAACATGTTTGAACTTGTACATTGCTGCCTTATCTTGAACTTGCGGGTTATGAGTGCGCTTACTATGAAGCTTGGCTCTTATCACTTTAACCTTGAAATTAGTATTGAAATTGAAATTAAATAAAATTAAAATCCGTACCAGGATGGGTATGGGTGACGTCATCGGCATACAATAACATAAGTCGACTTCTAAAATGTTCTCGACGTTTCTGCATCTCGAAGCTTCTAGAAACTCCCTGACTCTTCTTGGCATTGGCTTAGGTTAGGTTGATTCTGAAGTATTCTTTGTATAGGATCGCGCTATTTGCTATCTCCCTTTCTCTCTCTTACTATTAAATTCTCTCTCTCCCTTTCTCTCTCTCCCTTTCTCTCTCTCTCTCTCTCTCACACCATGAAGCTTGAGACTTAACACCTTTGACTTAAAAAAATTTTTTTTTTTGGTGATGTTGTTGTTAGCTTCTAAAATGTTCTCGAAGTTTTTTCTATATCTCGAAGCTTCTAGAAACTTTCTGACTCTTCCTGGTTGCTATGTATTTCGTTTACTCATGCGAACTCTGATAAGTATGCCACCACGCAGTCTACGTTAGAAGTCTTATAAATATATATTTATTTTTTGAGTCATTGCTATAACTAATGCGAGGGTTAAGAAAAAACAAAACATGCAAACACTGATAAGAACTCGCTTGACTACCACTACCGATAATGTAGTGTATAAAATTATGACCAACGCTTAAAGCAAAGAAATACCCCAAACTTGTCAATTTAAAAGTTTAAAGCAAAGACATACATCAAACTTGCCAATTTTTAAAAGCTCAAAACAAAGACTCCCACCTAATACTTACCAACTTTATTAAATTTATAAACATTTATTTCCCCCTTCAACCATCGCCGTATCTAAATTGCTTCAACCCATATTAATGCGTATATTTTCATATAGCAAGTCATATCATTTCAGCTAAAGTCAGCCAGCAGAATTTTGAGTCATTGCTATAACTAATGCTAGGGTTATGAAAAAAAATCATAAAACATACAAACACTGATAAGAACATGATCAACGCTTAAAGCAAAAAACAACTTGCGGTTTTTTGTCTGTCCGTCCACCAGCACAAGCAGAAATCCATTCATACTTGAGTGCCGGGCATGACGTCATCGGCTTGCACCTCCGCGCCTCCTGAGCCAGAACCAACATATCGTAACTACTTTGATGCTTTATTTATTTAAAATTTTTCCGTATATGGTTTGTGGGTGAGGCTCTCACTCGATATCAACCAATTTCGTAAATAATAATGCTTATAGTACCAAAAGTATATGTGCAAAGTTTCAAACGAATATCTCACTCGTACGACTTTATGCCAAAAAAAATCTTATCTGGACCATAGTGCATTGTTTGAAATCTTTTTATATTATTTCCGTATTACTTTTAGTCAAATAAATTGTCACAAATAGTGTTAATTTTTTATAATTTAATTTAATTTGATTCTTCAGCTTTAACACTATAGTTTGTAAGGACAAAAATTCCCAGCGAATTTTTCCATTACATGTCTTAATGTTTTCATTTCTCTAGATTTCCGACCGGGTCACCATGGGGAGAGGATGCGCCCCACACTCACACGACACGCCATAACCACCCATTGGGAGCGACCGCTGTAAGCTCTAGATGAGCGGGGAAGTATTTACCCCACGCAGTCGTTTTATATAAAGCTGATATAAAGAATATTTAGTGCTAAGAAAGAAGTTAAGAGTAGGTATATAATAAGAAGCTATGTATATAGCATATTAATTAGAGTAAGTTAAACATTGAATTTGAAAAAAAAAATAATAAAACTAATGAATTAAAACATACTAAAATTTATTCAGTTTTCTTATTGAGTAGGGAACATAATAGTTGGACAGGGGCTCTGTTGATTCCCAAGGGAATTAATGCAATTCATAAGACCTTACCCCAGAAGTTGCGCTTCATGCCTTAGTGCATAATGTTCGCGCTGGGTAGGTCATTATTGTATCAGCTTCCAACTAATTATTTCTTGCTTATTTATTTGCATGCACAACGGATTCCATTTATTAAGAGAGACACGAGCAATAATGGTATAATCGGATGATGCTGATGTGCGCTCACAAATATGCACCAGGTACAGACATCACGCCATAAGCCAAGTGCGTGTTAAAAGTCACGTAGGCCAGTACAGCAACTTCACATAAGCGAGAAGGAGAAGCAAACACTATACAAGCTTGTAGGAAGAACAATCAGCCGACCGCTATAAAAGGGCCAACATCACAGAAAACTTGGTCAGTCAGTTGTTGAACATCGTCAGAGTAGTGTGGGAAATAAATTTCAGTTCGTGCAAGTCGTCATACCAGCAGCTGCCAAACCGTGTAGCAAGTAACCGGGAACTTCAAATCGCGTACGCGTACAGTCAAGTCGGACTGTGGATCGCCTCAGCTGACGCCTAGAATGTGCCTGAGCCTTCGACGCCGATAATAACGTCACGCAAGCCGCGCAGCCAGCGCCAACAGAGACGCCAAGTGTACTGCGCCGCCAACGTCGGCAGAAGCGCTGCCGAATCCCCGCAGCACGCAGCGCTGCCACCACGACATCAGTCATTATTGATTGCGAAACTGAAACAGACGTCAACAAGCGCCACCAACTATAGAAACCACCCAGGAGGGAAAAGAGTATCAGCTTCACATTGTATATTTATTTTATTTTATTATTGGAATTTGTTCTGAGTTAATCGTTGAGAAGTCAAGCGAGACATAGCACTACCTTAACTTTCCTTACCCTTTCTTTCTTCGATCAAAGCTGGGGTTGTAGTCGAAATATTTCTTCAGCCTGGTCAAAGAAATTCCCCCTCTCCAACAATAAATTAACCTATCAGCCGACACTGGGGTTGTAGTCGAAATATCTCCTCAGTTAGGCCAACTGCATCCTAAGCCAAATAATCCTTAATCAAACTGAATTCAATTTACCTTTTTTTTTGGTTTAATTAGATATATAGTATTGCTTTTATTATTAATTTAGTATATTACACATTCAACATTCATATTTTTTCGGTCATCGCTGGGGTTGTAGTCGAAATATCTCCTCAGTCGATTCGCCAGCCTTTTGCAATAAATCACGATTTAACATTTCTTCGGCCGTCGTCTGGGATTGTACTCGAAATATCTTCTCAGTCGATTCGCCAGTCTTCTTCAGTGAATCACGATTTCATGACTTTTCAGTCATCGCTGGGGTTGTAGTCGATTTCGATTAGACTTACTTTAGTTTCTAAGTAGTTATAAGCCATATTTACTAAATAAAGATTGTTGTCTTGAGATGAATCTGGGCGGTGTTTTGATTTAGTGTCCGGTATCATATTAAATATTTTGTCACGAACTTTGGAATCCGGCGAGCCACACCTCGGCCTGGAAAAGCATCGTCACAATGGCGCCCGAGCAGGGACACTAAATCAAAACCAATAAAACGTGCTAAACTAAAGACTTAGCCTCAGTTCAAGATAATGACTATTTTGTGGCTAAAAACTAAAGCGATTGTTGGCACACTGACCGTAAGGTGGATTGGGTAAAGTAGTTAAAAGAACTACAGTGTCGTTCCCGGGTAAAGCGAGTCGAAAGTAGTTGAAGGCGACTACATCCTCGCCGCATGGTCAAGGACAAACCAAGGGTAGTAGAAAAAAAAACTACATTGTTCCTTGCATGCGATAATCGAGTAAGCATAGATAAAATAATTCTACGCCATTTTTATTATAAACAAACTCTAGATAAAGATCCGGTTGGTAGCTAACAACATTGTTAGCAATTATTACAAATTAATTTATAAAGTTTTATTTCAGACTCTAATACAGGTAATGGTTTAAATTTGTTGGGTTTTAGCGTTTTTCATACTCCACCGAATACTAAACGATAAGCATTCGGTAGTACAGCGGGGTTAAAGCGCAAGCGGTTTTCCGTTATAGTTTCAGAAGGCGGTGACGACCCACAGCTAGAAAAGCGCCTACAAGAATTAGAAGCGAAGCACTCGGACAAGAGATCGACTTCGCCTCGTCACTTAGGGGTACCATCCATGTCAGGCATACCTAGTCAAGAAAACCCGCCAAAACAGATAATCGTTTCAGGTACGCAAGCAAGTGGAAGTAGCCACAAGGTCGCCACGGCGTACAGCAACATCATGGTCCGCGTGCGAAAGTGGACGGTTAGGTTCGAAGGGGGCCAGGACCCGATTGAATTTATTGAAAGGGTGGAAGAGCTCGCAATTGTGTACAGTCTGGATAGGGTCACCTACCCAGAACAATGCCGGAGCTATTGAAGGGCGGAGCTCTCACTTGGTGGCGTAATAATAAAAAAGGGTGTGATTCAAGACAAATAGCTTCAAGGCATAGCTTCAAGACAAAATTCTTGACCTACATTTTACCAGGTCGGTTCTTTGAGCGACTAGAGGACCAAATACGAGGCAGGATGCAAGGGCCTCGAGAGAGGTTTACAGAATACAGCTTGCAACTTATAGACCTCATGCGGCATGCAAATCAGTCCGAAGAGGAGAAGCTGGAACGTGTATTTCGAAATTGTAGGCAAGAATATCAATTATATATACGACGTCGAGACTTTACAACGTTTGAAGAACTTGAGGCACTGGCCGAGGACTATGAAATTATTAAAGGCGAGAATAGTCCTTCGGGCAGTGGGCCACGCAATAAAGACGAATACCATCGACTAGCCAGTCAGAACTCCCCACAAGAGAGCATGCCAGTTTGGCCTAGGGGTGAACAGCATAACCACCCTCCGCCTGAACAACAGAAATCCTCGAACACTACGAGTCCAAGTCATACATGTCATCATAAATGCGGCCAGCAAGGTTACGACGAAGCTGGCAACCGCAACTCAAAGCGATATCATCGCAGAAGAGGGGGCCACCACTAGCGGTCGCCAACAACAACCAGCGGGAAATGCCAGAGGATTCGATCAGAACCGAGGGCCGAAGTAACATCCTCGGAAAAACCCAAGTGCCTGGGATTCGATGACCGCAGAATTTGCGCCCAGGTCACTATAGGGCCACACCACGTAGAGGCGGCAATCGACACAGGGGCTACCAGAAGCTTCGCCAGTCAAACCCTAGCAGACAAAATAAGAACAACGTCCAACCGCCAGCTCATACCCACCAACGTACGCCTGGCCGACGGTTCGCTCAAAGTCGTAAACGAAGCTCTAATCATCACAATTGAAATGGGATCCAGCCGATGTGAATTACCTCTGCTTATCCTCCCCGGGGTCGCCGATGACCTCTTGCTCGGGATGGATTTCCTACTAAAGGCAAAAGCGATATTCACCTGCGGCGGACATATGATATGTCTTCGAGCCACCGAACAACCCGGCCCAAGCCCAGCAGCATGCACGACCATAAGCGAAGAACCCAGAAGGTTGCCAGAGCACGTAAACAAATTTCTACAAGAAGAACTTGAGAAATTTAGTAAGCTTCAAGGGCCAGCGAACATTACCCGTCATAAGATCGTCACGTTGGACGACCGACCTTTAAAGCAGCGGTATTTTCCCCTGAATCCGGCCATGCAAGACATCATCAATAAAGAGATCGATGAGTTGCTGGAGAAGGGGTGCATAGAGCCGTCACATAGTCCGCATAGTTCACCGATAGTACTGGTGAAGAAGAGATCGGGCACCTGGAGACTCTGCGTGGACTACCGTCAGTTGAACGCAGAGTCTGTTCCTGATGCATACCCACTGCCGCGAATTAACCACATTTTGGATCGGCTGCGTAACGCAAAATACATAAGCAGTCTCGACCTAAAAAATGGGTACTGGCAGATCCCGATGGATCACCACAGCAAGCAGTATACAGCCTTCACTGTGCCAGGACGTGGTTTATTTCAGTGGCGCGTGATGCCGCGTGATAAGGTGATCGGGCCAGAACTTGAACCATTTGCGTTTGCGTATCTCGACGATATCATCGTCACGGGTGGCTCAGAAGAAGAACACCTGCATAAGTTATAAGAAGTGTTCTGACGACTGCGGGCAGCGAATCTAAAGCTAAATGTAGAAAAATGTGGTAAGCGAAAATGGAATCCATATGGACCCGGACAAGTTTGCCGCTATAAAACAGCTTACACCACCCACAAGTCTACGAGAGTTGCGCCGATGCCTAGGAGTAGCGTCATGGTATCGTCGATTCGTGCCAGACTTCGCTACCATTGTCCACCCAATGACTCTACTGCTGAAGAAGGGTAAGCATTGGCGATGGGGACCTGAGCAACAACAGGCGTTCGACGACTTAAAAGATAAACTCACGCAAGCTCCAGTCGTAGCATGCCCAGACTTCAGTAAGACCTTCGTGCTTCAGACGGATGCGAGCGATTATGGGCTCGGAGCGGTCTTGACCCAAGATTTGGATGGTGTGGAACGTGTCATAGCTTATGCCAGCCGACACCTGATCCCCGCAGAGAAAAACTATAGCCCCACCGAGAAGGAGTGCTTGGCCATAGTTTGGGGCATCAGGAAAATGCGGTGTTATACCCTATGGTAATTAGGGAATAAATTCATTGTCAAAACGGACCACCTGTCTTTAAAATTTTTCAATTCTATAGATAGTCCATCAGGGCGCACAGCGCGGTGGGCCCTCGAACTACAGCAATATAGCTTTGAGGTCCAATACCAACGTGGAAAATTTAATGTGGTTGCTGACGCACTGTCCCAAAAGCCGCTAGAGATTTTATGCAAGGTAACGGAACGATAGAAAACACTCAACATTGCCGCTGGCTAGAAAAGCGAAAAAAAGAAATAAAAGAAAATCCTGAAAAGTTTGCGGATTATTTAGAAGAGAATGGCCACTTATATCGCCATATACCAAATCAAATAGGCGACGAAGATTCCGCCCTCTGGAAGCTATGCGTACCACGATTGCGAGAGTGGCTAGTCGGTATTATTGGCCGGGTCTCATCAGGGACGTGAGTAAATATGTGAGGCGCTGCTCAAACTGCCAGCGATACAAGCTGAGCCAGCAGGCCTCAGCGAGTAAAATGTTAACGCGTATTGCCGACGAACCTTGGTCTGTTGTCTGCACAGACTTTGTCGGTCCCTTGTCGCGATCCAAACACGGGAACACCATGATATTGGTCTTTTCGATAAGTTCAGTAAGTGGACTGAGGCCATTCCTCTACGAAAAGCTACCAGTGACAGCTTGCGGAAGGGTTTTAGAGAGCGTATTCTTTCTCGTTTCGGTGCCCCAAAAGTTATCATCACGGATAATGGCACCCAATTTACGAGCCGCTCGTTCAAAAAATTTATGCAAGAGATTGGTAGCAAACAGCAATTTACCGCACCATACACGCCCCAAGAAAACCCCGCGGAACGCCTCAACAAAACGTTAAAAACGATGATAGCCCAATTCAGCGCAGACCAACATAAAACACGGGATGAGCACCTCCCAAAACTCGTACTAGCCATCAACAGCAGCAAGTCTGACGTCAGCGGCTATAGCTCTGCTTCCTGGTACAAGGTCGCGAGCCGCGACTACCAGGCGCTCTGTATGACGAACACACGTTTGGAATGGGTCGAGAATTACAGACTCCAGCAGCACGTGCCCAGCAGTTGCAAGAGATCTTCGAGTTCGTTCGCCGAAAACTTTGCCAAGCCTCTCACGACCAAGCGCGCCATTATAATTTGCGTCGTCGTGACTGGAAGCCAGCAGTCGGTGAACTGGTCCTAGTCAGAGAGCACCCGCTATCCAGTGCCGTCAATAACTTTGCAGCCAAGTTAGCTCCAAAATTTGAGGGACCTTACTGTGTCACGGGGTACATTTCGCCAGTTATCGTCCAATTGAAACTAAAAGATGATCCACGTATCATGAAAGCACACGTAAGTGAACTTAAAAAGTTTTATGATGAGTCACTTGACCACAATTAAATAATTTTAGCCTTTGTAGCAGACGCGGCAGCAACCGCGGAAACAACTGCCAGCTGGCGACTATGATAGAGGAAAAGTCGACCAAAGCGCAGCAGCAACTGTGACAAACAACTGCGGCAGATCGCGGCCGGAACCGCGCAAACAACTGGCAAGTGGCGACTATCATTGAGCAGTTGTGGCGACCAACCCGCGTCAGCAACCGCGCAAACAACTGTCAAGGACAGCCACTGTTGTCGTCAAGCGCTAGCCAACTAACATGTCATCCATAATCATGTTACCTACGATGTGTGACTCCTGAGTCAGCAATAATACCAGCGCAAAGAATCACATCAACTATTTTCTTAGACGAAAATTCAGTTAAACATATATTAATTGTTTCACACGGGCAGTCTTTAGTGCCTATTATCATTTTGAGGCTAACGCAATTACTTGGTCAAGATTATCGTGTTTGACATTGGTTGATTCACACCACCAACCTCAAGTTGCATGTAAACGCAAACTTTGCATGCACACGAGAAGTCATCT
Organism: Coremacera marginata; assembly: GCA_914767935.1. Classification (NCBI taxonomy): domain Eukaryota; kingdom Metazoa; phylum Arthropoda; class Insecta; order Diptera; family Sciomyzidae; genus Coremacera; species Coremacera marginata. Next base: position 78,530,673 of record OU612046.1, read on the forward strand.
ACAACCCTGCAGAGTCTATCGCAAAGTTGTTAACATGACATGTTAACACGCTCATAGTACCGAGTCGTTAAATTGAATCAAAACTCAAACGGACAACAATGTGGTTGTCCATGGTTCCACAGGCAGCGACAGCTCCGTCGCAATCGAGGAAAAGTTGCACTATGACCAAGCAGACCCAGTGACAGCGGCAGCCATAGCGCCGATATCACCAACGTGAGCTAGTACGACAACAAGCCAGAACGCAGGCGCTTCCCCAGGGCCTGGCAGCATCGCTGTTTACAACCACGATTATGGGAGAATAGAGTGTGGATTGTTTTTAAATGACACACTAATAGACGTTTTCCTGAAATGGTTAGTCACCCAACAGTCGCCACAATTACAAGCAGACGTGTACATTTTCAGTACCTACTTCTTTGACCAACTCGTACTACCAGGCGGTGATGAGACGCCACAGGGACGTTATGAGTCCGACGTTGGACCAAGAGGGTACAGCTGTGTCGCAAGCGCTATATAATCGTGCCAATAATTGAGGCATATCACTGGTATGTTGCCATCATTTGCCTGAAACAAAGACCAAAAGCCTCCAACCAACTCGCCTGGATCTGGGTCCTAGATTCGTTGAACAACAAGCCCCGAAACCACGTTGCCCCAGTGCTGAGAGGGTATTTCCAATGCATATGGAACGCAACATTCCTTGAAACCTCGAAGACGGTGTGGGACGATAAAGGCATGCCATACTATGCTGTGAAAGTGCCGCAACAAGCGATCACGCCAGCAGCTCGCTCCCCATTCGTCAGCCGAATGCAAACCGCCCAGTGAGCACAACCACTACACCGCAGCGCAAGCAAGGGGTCATTCATTTTGCTCCAACAAAGGGCTTGCCTGCCCCGCAAGCCAGCGTCGACAGAGACGTCGCGCCACACGACTTCGAAGTCGACCAAACTCGACAAGCTGATCCACACAGCCAGCAGCAAGCCAGCTACAGCGGCGCGCCATCGTGCGCCCACAACCGCAGCACCCACCGCTACTCCGTATTCGATGGCCTTTTAGAGCAGCAAAGTGCCCACATTATGAAGCACCAACTCCCTGCCGTATCCACAGGTAATCCAGCCGTCGACACTTCAACAACCGCCTGGATTAGCCAAACTATTGGTACGAGGACTCTAGCAGAGGCTCAGAGCGAGGCCACCAATTGTCAGCTTCAGCCAAATTGTGACGAACAATCGTATTTGCGCTCGGCAGACAGCGACTCATCAGAGCCAATGCAACTCGGAGAGCTGATCGAGAGATCATGTTCATCAGCCGTCGATGATTGCCTGTCGCTAACGGCCCTCAGCGAGATGGACCTAGAAGAGGTCAGGCCAGCGGAAATGGACCCATATACGTTCCGTCCATGGGTACCCGAGCCAAGTCACCCCAACGACGACATTCCACACGGCCGCTTGATGGAGCTCATCGCAGCCCAACGACAACTTTGGAGACCGGGCAAGCCTCTTCGATGCCTGGTGAGCGTAGATCAACACCAAGTCCGAGTAGTGATGAACCGCAAGGGCGACGTCTACGCCTTCTATCGCGAAAGTAAGGGGGAGATGTAAGACAAAAATTCCCAGCGAATTTTTCCATTACATGTCTTAATGTTTTCATTTCTCTAGATATCCGACCGGGTCACCATGGGGCGAGGATGCGCCCCACACTCACACGACACGCCATAACCACCCATTGGGAGCGACCGCTGTAAGCTCTAGATGAGCGGGGAAGTATTTACCCCACGCAGTCGTTTTATATAAAGCTGATATAAAGAATATTTAGTGCTAAGAAAGAAGTTAAGAGTAGGTATATAATAAGAAGCTATGTATATAGCATATTAATTAGAGTAAGTTAAACATTGAATTTGAAACAAAAAAAATAATAAAACTAATGAATTAAAACATACTAAAATTTATTCAGTTTTCTTATTGAGTAGGGAACATAATAGTTGGACAGGGGCTCTGTTGATTCCCAAGGGAATTAATGCAATTCATAAGACCTTACCCCAGAAGTTGCGCTTCATGCCTTAGTGCATAATGTTCGCGCTGGGTAGGTCATTATTGTATCAGCTTCCAACTAATTATTTCTTGCTTATTTATTTGCATGCACAACGGATTCCATTTATTAAGAGAGACACGAGCAATAATGGTATAATCGGATGATGCTGATGTGCACTCACAAATATGCACCAGGTACAGACATCACGCCATAAGCCAAGTGCGTGTTAAAAGTCACGTAGGCCAGTACAGCAACTTCACATAAGCGAGAAGGAGAAGCAAACACTATACAAGCTTGTAGGAAGAACAATCAGCCGACCGCTATAAAAGGGCCAACATCACAGAAAACTTGGTCAGTCAGTTGTTGAACATCGTCAGAGTAGTGTGGGAAATAAATTTCAGTTCGTGCAAACTGAAACAGACGTCAACAAGCGCCGCCAACCAGTGTTGCCAGAACCCGGGATTTCGCCCATAATCCGGGTTTTTTAGACCTCGAAAGGACGCGCGGGATTTTAAGCCCAAAAACGAGATTTTCGCTCGAAGTTGTCTTTACCTTCTTTACTTCGTCTTTACTTACTTTAAAAGATTTTACATTGAAAGCAATACTCTTTTATGCAGCCCTTAAAAATGCAATCCTGAAAGTGTCATTGTGAATAGTTTAAAGGGAAAGAAGAAGATTATAAAATATAGATTATATAAGTAGTTACGATATGTTCGTTCTGGGGCAGAGGCTCAGAGGCTCAAGCCGATGACGTCATGCCCGGCACTCAAGTATGAACGGATTTCTGCTTGTGCTGGTGGACGGACAGACAAAAAAACCGCAAGTTGTTTTTGCTTTAAGCGTTGATCATGGTCTTATCAGTGTTTGTATGTTTTATGATTTTTTTCATAACCCTAGCATTAGTTATAGCAATGACTCAAATTCTGCTGGCTGACTTTAGCTGAAATGATATGACTTGCTATATGAAAATATATGTATTAATATGGGTTGAAGCAATTTAGATACGGCGATGGTTGAAGGGGGAAATAAATGTTTATAAATTTAATAAAGTTGGTAAGTATTAGGTGGGAGTCTTTGTTTTGAGCTTTTAAAAGTTGGCAAGTTTGATGTATGTCTTTGCTTTAAACTTTTAAATTGACAAGTTTGGGGTATTTCTTTGCTTTAAGCGTTGGTCATAATTTTATACGCTACATTATCGGTAGTGGTAGTCAAGCGAGTTCTTATCAGTGTTTGCATGTTTTGTTTTTTTCTTAACCCTCGCATTAGTTATAGCAATGACTCAAAAAATAAATATATATTTATAAGACTTCTAACGTAGACTGCGTGGTGGCATACTTATCAGAGTTCGCATTAGTAAACGAAATACATAGCAACCAAGAAGTTTCTAGAAGCTTCGAGATGCAGAAACGTCGAGAACATTTTAGAAGTTGACATCACAAAAAAAAAAAAAAAAAAAAAAAAAATTTTTTTAAGTCAAAGGTGTTAAGTCTCAAGCTTCATGGTGTGAGAGAGAGAGAGAGAGAGAGAAAGGGAGAGAGAGAAAGGGAGAGAGAGAATTTAATAGTAAGAGAGAGAAAGGGAGATAGCAAATAGCGCGATCCTATACAAAGAATACTTCAGAATCAACCTAACCTAAGCCAATGCCAAGAAGAGTCAGGGAGTTTCTAGAAGCTTCGAGATGCAGAAACGTCGAGAACATTTTAGAAGTCGACTTATGTTATTGTATGCCGATGACGTCACCCATACCCATCCTGGTACGGATTTTAATTTTATTTCATTTCAATTTCAATACTAATTTCAAGGTTAAAGTGATAAGAGCCAAGCTTTATAGTACTCATAACCCGCAAGTTCAAGATAAGGCAGCAATGGACAAGTTCAAACATGTTTTTTGTGTTACTTCTAAAATAAATAAACAATTTTTGCGGTCAAGTGCAAGGGCAAAAAAAAGAAGATAAGAATTTAAAGTTGATATGTCAAAAACTAAGCTAAGCTAACCTAAGCTAATATAAGCTAAGGCTGCGTTTATAGTGAACGCCCATAATCGGCTGCTTTTTTATAATGGTTCTTGTTGTTGTTGTTCTTACTGTTGCTATTGTTGTTCTTACTTATGTTGTTGTTTTTGTTGTTGTTGTTGTTCTTGTTCTTGTTGTTGTTCTTACTGTTGTTGTTGGTGTTGTTCTTACTCTTGTTGTTGTTGTGGTTGTTGTTGTTGATGAGGCTGTTTTACTAATAAAAATAGGCAATCTAAAGTTACTAAATAAATAGCTAAACTTCTTTATTAAAATATTATTTATATTAATTACACCACATTTTGAGCCCAATTTGGTCACATCTGTTGATAACCAAGATAAGCTATGGAAGCTACGTCCAATTACGGACCATCTCAAGTCAAATATGTTGAAGAACTATCACCCAACACAACATTTATCTTACGATGACAATGGACGACACGGTTGCAAGCAGTTTTTTAAAGGTAAACCAATCGGCCAAACGGTTACATGTTAAATTTTGACATATATCAAGGCAAGAACCCACGTTGTACCAATCCATATGATAAACGATTCGGAAAATGTGCAGCACCACTTATAACTATGATCGACGACTTTCAGATGATTTGAAAGGCCTTATTGAATATTTCATTCATATTGAATTATTGTTTGATTGATTATCGATATTGTGATTGATTGATTGATTATCGATCAGTTTTAGCCGGTAGCTGTTGAACAGTACAGACCATTTTAGCTGGTAGATGTTGAACAGTACAGACCATTTTAGCCGGTAGCTGTAGAACAGTACAGACCATTTTAGCTGGTAGATGTAGAACAGTACAGATCAGTTTTAGCCGGTAGCTGTAGAACAGTACAGACCAGTTTTAGCAGTTATCTGCTAAACTGGTCTGTACTGATCAACAGCAACTGCTAAAACTGGTCTGTACTGTTCTACAGCTACCGGCTAAAATGGTCTGTACTGTTCTACATCTACCAGCTAAAATGGTCTGTACTGTTCAACATCTACCAGCTAAAATGGTCTGTACTGTTCAACAGCTACCGGCTAAAACTGATCGATAATCAATCAATCAATCACAATATCGATAATCAATCAAACAATAATTCAATATGAATGAAATATTCAATAAGGCCTTTCAAATCATCTGAAAGTCGTCGATCATAGTTATAAGTGGTGCTGCACATTTTCCGAATCGTTTATCATATGGATTGGTACAACGTGGGTTCTTGCCTTGATATATGTCAAAATTTAACATGTAACCGTTTGGCCGATTGGTTTACCTTTAAAAAACTGCTTGCAACCGTGTCGTCCATTGTCATCGTAAGATAAATGTTGTGTTGGGTGATAGTTCTTCAACATATTTGACTTGAGATGGTCCGTAATTGGACGTAGCTTCCATAGCTTATCTTGGTTATCAACAGATGTGACCAAATTGGGCTCAAAATGTGGTGTAATTAATATAAATAATATTTTAATAAAGAAGTTTAGCTATTTATTTAGTAACTTTAGATTGCCTATTTTTATTAGTAAAACAGCCTCATCAACAACAACAACCACAACAACAACAAGAGTAAGAACAACACCAACAACAACAGTAAGAACAACAACAAGAACAAGAACAACAACAACAACAAAAACAACAACATAAGTAAGAACAACAATAGCAACAGTAAGAACAACAACAACAAGAACCATTATAAAAAAGCAGCCGATTATGGGCGTTCACTATAAACGCAGCCTTAGCTTATATTAGCTTAGGTTAGCTTAGCTTAGTTTTTGACATATCAACTTTAAATTCTTATCTTCTTTTTTTTGCCCTTGCACTTGACCGCAAAAATTGTTTATTTATTTTAGAAGTAACACAAAAAACATGTTTGAACTTGTCCATTGCTGCCTTATCTTGAACTTGCGGGTTATGAGTACTATAAAGCTTGGCTCTTATCACTTTAACCTTGAAATTAGTATTGAAATTGAAATGAAATAAAATTAAAATCCGTACCAGGATGGGTATGGGTGACGTCATCGGCATACAATAACATAAGTCGACTTCTAAAATGTTCTCGACGTTTCTGCATCTCGAAGCTTCTAGAAACTCCCTGACTCTTCTTGGCATTGGCTTAGGTTAGGTTGATTCTGAAGTATTCTTTGTATAGGATCGCGCTATTTGCTATCTCCCTTTCTCTCTCTTACTATTAAATTCTCTCTCTCCCTTTCTCTCTCTCCCTTTCTCTCTCTCTCTCTCTCTCTCACACCATGAAGCTTGAGACTTAACACCTTTGACTTAAAAAAATTTTTTTTTTTTTTTTTTTTTTTTTTGTGATGTCAACTTCTAAAATGTTCTCGACGTTTCTGCATCTCGAAGCTTCTAGAAACTTCTTGGTTGCTATGTATTTCGTTTACTAATGCGAACTCTGATAAGTATGCCACCACGCAGTCTACGTTAGAAGTCTTATAAATATATATTTATTTTTTGAGTCATTGCTATAACTAATGCGAGGGTTAAGAAAAAAACAAAACATGCAAACACTGATAAGAACTCGCTTGACTACCACTACCGATAATGTAGCGTATAAAATTATGACCAACGCTTAAAGCAAAGAAATACCCCAAACTTGTCAATTTAAAAGTTTAAAGCAAAGACATACATCAAACTTGCCAACTTTTAAAAGCTCAAAACAAAGACTCCCACCTAATACTTACCAACTTTATTAAATTTATAAACATTTATTTCCCCCTTCAACCATCGCCGTATCTAAATTGCTTCAACCCATATTAATACATATATTTTCATATAGCAAGTCATATCATTTCAGCTAAAGTCAGCCAGCAGAATTTGAGTCATTGCTATAACTAATGCTAGGGTTATGAAAAAAATCATAAAACATACAAACACTGATAAGACCATGATCAACGCTTAAAGCAAAAACAACTTGCGGTTTTTTTGTCTGTCCGTCCACCAGCACAAGCAGAAATCCGTTCATACTTGAGTGCCGGGCATGACGTCATCGGCTTGAGCCTCTGAGCCTCTGCCCCAGAACGAACATATCGTAACTACTTATATAGTTTCGCAGCGCTTTACCAGGTAAAAAATAAAAAAACAGTATAAAACAATCAAAAATTTAACAAATAACTAATTAAAATAACACTGTGTACATTTAGAATGTCGTCGAACAGAAACAATAGCTACACTCCGCCGAAAAAGCTGAGAACGGAGCAAAAGTTTTTCCAAGAAAAATGGCTTCAAATTACCGACTACAAAGATTGGCTGGTTCCAGTGCAAGGCGTCAAACATAAAGCAATGTGCAAGGCTTGCGGTTGCACTTTTATGTGTGGATCGAGTGAAGTGCAGCGTCATCATAAAACTGAGAAACATATTAAAAATCTTCGAGTTTTCCGCACAACACCTTCCACATCTTCATTTTTGCAACAGTCAAGTGCGGAGCAGAGCCATGCAAAAAAGGTTAAAGCAGCAGAGCTGAAGCTGGCGGCGTTTTTTGCATTTCATAATGTTTCCTTTGTTATCACTGATAGTCTGGTTCCTTTACTAAAGCAAATTTTTGTTGATTCAAAAATTGCAAAAGATATAGAATTAGGCAGAACGAAGTGCACCGCCCTTATTAAAAACGTTATAGCAAAATTTGAAAGTGACGAGCTGTGCAAAATCTTGCAAACACACAAATTTTCAATTTTCGTTGATGAATCAACAGATTTGACAAACAAAAAGCAAATGTGCATTGTTGTCAGGTATGTAATAAAATCACAAATTAATACTCAGTTACTGCAGCTTCTTGAGCTCGACGCTAAGGACTGCAGCGGTTTGGCGATGTTTCGAGCAGCTAAGGCATTATTTGACCATAAAAATATTCCTTTGGACAACGTTATAGCCATCGCATGTGACAATGCCAGCGCAATGGTGGCATCAAAAAACTATTCTGAATTTCAAGATATATTTTTTTGTGAATTAATTTTTGAAATTATGCTTTTTATTGGATATTTTGTAAACGGGATTTTTTCCGGGATTTTTGATTTTGAAAAAGGGATAAATAGGGCGTTATAGAGAGGCAAACGGGATTTTTGGAGCTTGGCCTCTGGCAACACTGCCGCCAACTATAGAAACCACCCAGGAGGGAAAAGAGTATCAGCTTCACATTGTATATTTATTGTATTTTATTATTGGAATTTGTTCTGAGTTAATCGTTGAGAAGTCAAGCGAGACATAGCACTACCTTACCCTTTCTTTCTTCGATCAAAGCTGGGGTTGTAGTCGAAATATTTCTTCAGCCTGGTCAAAGAAATTCCCCCTCTCCAACAATAAATTAACCTATCAGCCGACACTGGGGTTGTAGTCGAAATATCTCCTCAGTTAGGCCAACTGCATCCTAAGCCAAATAATCCTTAATCAAACTGAATTCAATTTACCTTTTTTTTTGGTTTAATTAGATATATAGTATTGCTTTTATTATTAATTTAGTATATTACACATTCAACATTCATATTTTTTCGGTCATCGCTGGGGTTGTAGTCGAAATATCTCCTCAGTCGATTCGCCAGCCTTTTGCAATAAATCACGATTTAACATTTCTTCGGCCGTCGTCTGGGATTGTACTCGAAATATCTTCTCAGTCGATTCGCCAGTCTTCTTCAGTGAATCACGATTTCATGACTTTTCAGTCATCGCTGGGGTTGTAGTCGATTTCGATTAGACTTACTTTAGTTTCTGAGTAGTTATAAGCCATATTTACTAAATAAAGATTGTTGTCTTGAGATGAATCTGAGCGGTGTTTTGATTTAGTGTCCGGTATCATATTAAATATTTTGTCACGAACTTTGGAATCCGGCGAGCCACACCTCGGCCTGCAAAAGCATCGTCACAAGTTTATCATTAGCTACATTCCCATAGTCGTTGATTTAGAGCGTGGCTCTATTTTATTCACAAAGCACAAACAAAAATTGGAACCAGCTCTTTTCTTGGCTCTCTCTCTGATCTTAAAATGCTGCCAAGCCTAAAGCATGTTTTATTTTCAAAACGAACATATTTGGCAAATCTGAATCACTCTTATTCGAGTTTTCATCTCACTGCTCGCATTCGTATTTTGGCACTTCATCGCCAGTTGTGCCAAATTGTAATAAAGTTAAACTAAAACTGTTCCACTGAGGTTTGATCTGATCCAGTGCCACGGGAATACAGCTATTAATAGACAATTTATTTGACTCAAAGTAACTTGACAAAAGAAAAAAAATTCTACGAAAAAATGGGCGCGGGAGTGGTTTTGACTCACGATTACGCACGCTCATTATGTATTTTTTTCTAATCACGCACGCTCACGATTAAAATAATTTTTTTTACTCACGATCACGCTCGCTCACGATGAGTTTTCTTCTAATCACGCACGCTCACGTTTAAAATTATTTTTTTGACTCACTCATGATCACGATGGAATTTTTTGACTAATTAGTCCTCACGAATAAAAGTGCTTAGCATTGGAGACGCTAGTGTTTTTAAAATTAGAAATTCAGTTCATATTCTATATCGATACATCTCATATATATAAAATTATATAAATACAAAAATTAGCTTGCAGCAAAATGATTAATATTTAAATGGAAACCGCAGATCATCACTTGAGTCGAAATTGTAACTTAATCTATTAAATACATATAAAAACTATTGAATTTAATTAATAAAAAGTAATCTTTGAAAAGCAAACAATAAACTTAAATCTATATTTTAGTTAAAGTTTAGGAGTCTGGATCTTCTCTCCTCTAAAATACGACCAGATACTGAAAAATTCTTTCACTTGTGGCAGCTCTTGCGGGTATATGTAGTATTTGCCTGGAAAGTTCATGCAAAAGCGGAACGTCTACTGTGTCCTTCCAAAAAGCTAAAATATCACTATTATTTTACCTATCTATCGATATTTTCAAAATTTTTTTACTGTTTTTTTCAATTTGGTCCTTGAATTCGGTAAATGAACCGTTTCTTATCCTCTTTGAAGTAGATGGAAAGCTGTCTAGCAGTTGAATATAAGCTTCAGAATTGTGATATAAGTTTCGCTCTTATTTTTTATTAATATTATCTTTTAACATTGATTTTGGTCAGTGGTCAGTGTTGCATTTTGTATGCAATTGGTAGAATTAGCGTCAAAGAAATTATTAATATATTTAAAATAAAAATTAAATTAAATACGAAGAAATTTAAGTCACGCACGAGGGAAATTTAATCACACACGCTCACGAATATTCGTGATTTTTTTTATGGGCTCACTCACGATCACGACGTAATTTGTCGTGACACGTCCGAATTAAGACGTGACACGCTCCCATCTCTATTTGAAACCATTCCAGCTCACGGATGGCTATCGCTAGAGCCGAAATATTTGGGGAATCATCGTAACATAAACCAAGCATTATTTTAAGGAACCGACCTGAACAATTTTTTTTCGTGAGCAGCCTTAATATACATACATACTTCCATTTTTTATAGATAGATAAATGGGCGGAAAAAGTAGGTGTGGCAGCATTTATATATATATAGTGACCGCCACTTGGTCCCATTGCACCTACGTACCAAGTATGACTATCAAAGCGTGTACAACTCAGAAATTATATTTTCTGGATAGTGTTCGTAGATAAAGTGTGATACCCCCATTTGTTAACAGTTTCTAACTTAACAGTAACCATATAAACTAAGCTATCAAATTTTAGTCTTCTGCTGTAAGGACCGTTTGATATATATATCATTTTTACCGATTTGTGTACGGTAAAAGTAGACGTGGCAACATTTATATATAACTGTCACTTGAATCCATAGCACCTGCAAACCAAGTTTGACTATCAAAACGTGTACAAAAGTGGGCGTAGATAAAGTGCGACACATCCATTTAGGTGCCACGCTGTTGGTGCAATTGATTCGTTCGACGTACTGCCTCTCTTCATTCTTGTGTTCGCCATACTCTCTGGCCATACTGACGCGGCGCTCCTCTCGTGCGATTTGTTGTTCTTCAATACTTGATTGATTAACAATATTTCGAAGTCTAATTGCATTACGGATTCGTTGTAAAAGATTAGATCTTCTGGCTCGCGGCATTGAAAATAATATTGGAAAATAAATCACATAATTCAAGCCGATGCAATAATTTACACAGTCATAAATGTGATGACCTCACAAGGTGGACATTTTTGAAGGAAACTTATCGTTTAAAAATCTCGCTCGAAAATAGAACTCCACAGAATCACGCACAAGTTCACCTGAAAAAACCGAACACACAGTGAAAAATAACCGTTTTGACTGATAACACTATGCACCAAAATTAGAAAAAAGTTCTGTACACGGCCCACTATATCTTTCTTATAAACACGAAAATTGCCTAAAAAGAAAATTTTATGGATAAGTTTTTTTTCATAAAAAATTTTCACATTTTTTTCGTCTTTTATCAAATAAAACTGCAAATATTGTAACATATCTTAGACACAACATATTAAATTTTTATATTTAAGCCTATAAAATTAAGCCTAATATACACGCCTACACGCTTGTTCAGAAAATTTTTCCAGTTGGATGAGTAGTTTTTGCACAATCAAAAGAAATATTTTGAAAAAACAATTTTTCTACGCAAAAACGCAAGTCAAAAATGTCTTCAAAAATTCATAAAAAATCGAAAACTGCAAAATATGGTAAATTTTTTATTTTGATTTTAAAAATACATTCTTAATAGAGAAAATATGCTTTTGCTGAAAGAAATTCGTGCAAAAATAAGGGAAGTTACTAAAATTCGACAAAATAAGACAGGTGGCATCTCTGAAATAAGGCCTTTTTTTTTAGTTTGTGTTTGTTTGACAGTTAATATCAACTAAGATAAGCATCCTGCTTTCAACTTCGGTTGAATTGATCGGCCTTTCATTTTTAAAATAAGATTTTAATGAACTAGATTTTAATTCATACAAAGTGTTGAAATTTCCATGGGCGTCCACAGGGGCCAAAAGGGTGGGTCAGTGACCCCTCCGCCCTAGAGCTCAGTCAAAAAAATTTATATTAGTACATTATATACGTTACAAAATGATGATCAATTTTTAGAATTTGTGGTTAATTCAGTAAAAAAAATAAAATTTTCTTTTATTCTACATGCAATATGTAACATAATTGAACACATGAATGAATGAAGGTGGTATGTCGCATTTCCGGATTTTTTGTGTTCTATGCATGGATGAAGTCTTATGTGCATAAAAACAATTTTAAAACTTAAAACAGCCATGTTTGGGTTGTTTCAGAAAAATTAATTAAATAGCATTGGTTTACTTAAGACCAACTTACTTACTTAGGTGGCCGTAACAACCCGTGTCCGGGTTTCGACCGACCTCACCAGCTCTCGCCAGGCGCCTCTGCTTTGCGCGCGCCTTCTCCAATCGGATACACCAAGTGCGGTTAGGGCTTCCTCAGCCTGGTTCATCCATCGGAGGCATGGTGTCCCTCATCGTCGTTGATCAGCGACCCTCCCCTCGAGCACCTTTTTCGCTGGAGCTTCGTCGCCCACACGATGGACATGACCCAGCCAGCGTAGTCGCTGCACAGTTATACGTCGCACTACGTGAATGTCTTCGTAGAGCTCATACAGCTCGTGGTTCATTCGGATGCGATAGTCATCGCCGACTCGAACAGGACCGAAGATTTTGCGAAGAACTTTTCTCTCGAACACCCCCAGAGCGGCTGCATCAGTTTGCGAAACTACCCATACCTCAGCGCCATAAAGCAGCACAGGTAGAACGAGCGTCTTGTAGAGTGTTAGTTTTGTCGATCGAGAGAGGGCTCTGGAACTTAGTTGCTTACTGAGCCCGTAGTAGCACCTATTAGCAATTATTGTTCTTCGCTTTATTTCCAGGCTGATTTCGTTGTTGGTATTAATGGCGGTGCCAAGGTATACAAACTCCTTGACTGCTTCAAAGTTATATCTGCCGGATGAATCGTGGGATTGTTTGTTAACAGCATATACTTTGTTTTACCCTCATTTATCGTCAAACCCACTTTGACTGATTCTTTTTCGATAGCGGTGAAAGCAGCAGTAACATCTCTCTTGGTTCTGCCGACAATATCAATATAATCAGCGTACGCAAGGAGCTGGACATCTTTGTAGAAAATGGTGCCATTACGATGCACACCGGCTTTTCGGACGATCCCCTCCATGATGATGTTGAACAGATCGCAAGACAGTGGATCGCCTTGCCTGAAACATCTTTCGGTATTGAAGGTTTCGGAGAGGTCATTTCCTACCTTGACGGAGTTGCGTGTGTTGCTCAACATCATTCTGCAAAGTCTAATCAACTTTGCAGGTATACCGAACTCAGACATTGTTGCGTACAGGCAATTCCTTTTCGGGCTATTGAACGCAGCTTTAAAATCGACAAAGAGATGGTGTTTGTCAATTTGATTTTCGTGGGTTTTCTCCAGGATTTGTCGTAGCGTGAAAATCTGGTCTATGGTAGACTTTCCAGGTCGAAAGCCACACTGATAAGGTCACACAGTACGCTTGAGAGAACCTTATATGCGATGGAAATAAGACTGATGCCTCTATAACTGGCGCAGATTGTAGGGCCTCCTTTCTTAAGTATAGGGCACAGTACGCTGAGGTTCCAATCGTTGGGCATGCTTTCTGCTAGCCATATTTTGCTGATGAGCTGATGCATGCGCCTTATCAATTAATCGCCCCCGGTTTTAAACAATTCAGCTGACAGGCCGTCCGCACCCGCTGCTTTATTGGTTTTGAGTCGTTGGATAGCAACTCGAACCTATTCATGGTTAGGTGGTGATACTTCTACTCCGTCATCGTTGATTGGTGACACTAAACAGCGCTCTCCATGGGCGGCATTGGTGGAATCGTTGCCAGTAAGTAAATTGGATAAGTGCCGTCTCCACAATCTAAGCACACACTTTGTATCAGATCTTGTATTCAGATCTCCATTTTCGTCTCTACAAGCGGATGCTCCGGGCTTGAAACCTTGGGTTAGACGCTTAACCTGTTGATAGAATTTTCAGATCTTGTATTCAGATCTCCACTTTCGTCTCTACAAGTGGATGCTCCGGGCTTCCACTTGGCAAATTTCGTTGATAATTCCTCACGCTCACGGTTTTCCTGCTCTCTTTTTTTGCATCTGAAAAGGCGCCTCTCTTCCTCTTTTCGCGGTAGTTTTCTCGAACGGCTCGCGTTGCAGCTGACAGCAACGTTTTTCTATGTGCGTGTTTTTTTCTGCTGTCGTGATGCGACACTCCTGATCGTACGATTGGTTCCGAGGTTGCGGGCGCCGGAAACCAATGACTTCTTCAGCAGCAGCGCGCATGGAGTGGGATATATGCGCCCAAAGTCCGCCGGCGTTGTCGGGTCCAGAGGTTGATTGGTTGAGCTTAACCGAGAGTTCAGCGGAGTAGACTTCGGCAGTCCGTTGTAATTGCAGCTTAGCGACATCTAGCTTTCGTTGCATTCCTGCACGTATGTTCTTCGCATTGCATAATCGCATGCGGATCTTGGCTGAAACAGGATAATGGTCGGAGTCAATGTTGACCCCCCGAAATGATCCGGGGACAGCCAGGTGGCCTTGTGGATGTCGAGGTGCTTAAATCTGGTGCCACTAGCTACCATGTTTTGCAAAGTGGCGAAGTCGATCAGTCTTAGACCGTTGTTCGTGGAGGTCTCATGAAGACTGACTGACCGACAGTGGGGCCAAAGATGCCTTCCCTTCCGATTTTCGCATTAAAATCGCCGAGGACTATTTTCACGTCATGGACCGGAAGGTGGTCGTATACGTCCTCAAGACTAGCGTAGAAAGCGTCCTTGACGGCTTCGTCCTTTTCCTCCGTCGGGGCGTGCGCGCAAATAAGGCTGATGAAGAAAAATTTTTCCTTGATGCGGATCGTGGCCAATCTTTCGTTCAGAGGTGTGAACCGGGAAACAAGGTGGCGTAGTGTCCGGCTAACGACGAATCCACATCCAAATTCGCGCCTCTCCGCATGGCAGCTGTAGTAGATATCACAGTGTGCTTGTTTAGAGCAGCCTTGCTCTTTCCATCGAATTTACTGGATGGCGGTGATATCAGCTTGAACTTAAGACCAACAAGTTCTATGACATTTTTATTATATTATGTGTAGGGATCGGATATTTATGCAAAACTATATTCCAAAAATATGCTAAAAATATGCAACTTGAATTTATTTTTATAAACATTTTTTTAACCATCTGTTACCCTCGCTACTTCATAACTAAACATTTAAAAAAAATGCTAAATGTATGCAAATCCTATGCAAAATTTATGCAATTTTATGCAAATATATGCATTTCTTGTATCTTCTTACAAAGTTTTTATTAGCTTTTAACAAAAACTAATAATAAGCATTATGAAATTTAAAATCATTTATTGTGACAATGGACATTTTTTCGATGTTTTAAACAGTGACTTCTGCCTTCTGTCATCTAAAATATACTTGTAGGCGGAAAACGATCGCTCAACATCACAAGAAGTTATCAGCGCACTAGTATACTTAGTAAAAAGTGACTGGCTTATGGAACTATTAGTAAGCTCCTTTGCTGTATCGTTAAAATATATGCATAATTCTTTTAGATTTTTTATAATCTAATATAGTCTAATAGTCTAATTTTTTTAGCAATATGGAATCCATTTTTTCCTTATTTCGTTTTCATAATTTTCAAGAACATTTTGTAATGAGTTTTTGAAATCCTGCTTTAATTGATTGTTTATCATTATCGAGTAAGTATTGTTCATAGAGATCAAAATTGGGTCTGGAAAACATGATAGAAGTTATTAGTTGTAGATTTTGCATAATATTCAGATATGTTGAAATACAATGAAATCTTTATACCCCAACGCGTACTGCTTAAGGGATATACTAACATTGTCATTACCGTTTGTAATGCCAAGAAGGAGGCGTGGCAGGTATAAAAAATATACATATTTTTCATCAGCATCTCCTCCTGAGTCGATATCCGTGTGTCCGTCTGTCTGTCCGTCTGTGGACAAGATTACAGTCGTAGTTTCAGAGCTATCACGATGAAATTAAAAATATAACAAAATATAATTCAAATTAGTATATATAAAATAAAAATGGAGATCAAGTTCGAGAATGAGCCAAATCGGATGAAAACTACGCCTACCTCCCATACAAAGTGACTTTATTTTAACAGTTAAATCTCAAAGTGGGTTTGACGATAAATGAGGGCAAAACAAAATATATGCTGTCTACAAACAAGGGAGCTCAGCGTTAAGACTCCCACGTTTCATCCGGCAGCTATAACTTTGAAGTAGTCAAGGAGTTCGTTTACCTTGGCACCGCCATTAATACCAAAAACGAAATCAGCCTGGAGATAAAGCGAAGAACAATAATTGCTAATAGGTGCTACTACGGGCTCAGTAAGCAACTAAGTTCCAGAGCCCTCTCTCGATCGACAAAACTAACACTCTACAAGACGCTCGTTCTACCTGTGCTGCTTTATGGCGCTGAGGCATGGGTAGTTTCGCAAACTGACGCAGCTGCTCTGGGGATGTTCGAGAGAAAAGTTCTTCGCAAAATCTTCGGTCCTGTTCGAGTCGGCGATGACTATCGCATCCGAATGAACCACGAGCTGTATGAGCTCTACGATGACATTGACGTAGTTCGGCGTATAACTGTGCAGCGACTACGCTGGCTGGGTCATGTCCATCGTATGAACGACGGAGCTCCAGCGTAAAAGGTGCTCGAGGCGAGGGTCGCTGGTCAACGACGACGAGGGAGACCATGCCTCCGTTGGACGGACAAGGCTGAAGAAGCCCTAACCGCACTTGGTGTATCCGATTGGAGAAGGCGCGCGCAAAGCAGAGGCGCCTGGCGAGAGCTGATGAGGTCGGTTGAAACCCGGACACGGGTTGTTACGACCACCTAAGTAAGTAAGTAAGTAAGTAAATCTCTTAGAAATCCACAAAAATTAAGCTTTGATCGTCAATATAAATCCTGACTATGAAATTTGAAAAAATCGGATGAAAACCACGCATACCTCCCATACAAAGTGACTTTATATTAACCGTTACTTCTCTTAAAAATCTGCTCAAATTAAAGAAATGCCTTGGAATTTTGCACATAGATCTTGATATATAATATAAACCATCTCTATGATATTTGGCAAAATCGGATGAAAACCACGCCTTCCATTCAAAGTGACGTCATCAAAAAAGAAAACCTTTCGTTTTCCAAATTGCACCCAGATCGTTTATCCAACCTATTCCAAATTTTACACATATATTCTATTTACACATATGGTGTAATGTGAAGTCTTTAAACTTAGAAAGTGGGCGTGACATTTTACTTTTAATCGAATTTCTTCAACACCGTGTGTCTGACATCAACCAAATTTTGCACATATTGTCCTTGGTAATTTGAGCAGTTTAAGTTTATAAAAAATTTGGGTAGTAATAGACAGGGGGCATGGCACTTTATTTTTAAACTAGCTCCATATACACAAGGAATTGGACAAGGGGCATGTCAATTCAACTCTAATCGAACTCCCTCTACACCGTTTGTCTGACTTCAACCAAATTGTGCACACATATTATTAGTCATTGTGGCGGCCGTGGCGTAGTGGGTAGAGTGTGTATCTCATACGCCAGAGAACCCAGGTTCGAATCCTCCATCTGACACAGAAAATTTTTTCCATTGAATTAATTTTTCTGTTTGCCGTCACCTCTCTACAGACAATGGCAAACCTCAGAGAGTAAAAATTGCCATGAAAAGCTTCTTGAGAACATAAGCCGTTTGGAGTCGGAGTTCTCAATCATTCGTGTTCAAACATTTCATAACACACACAACAGAATTGATCATAAGAAGCTCGGTCAACGTCCTTTCAAGGGCTGAAATGGCCATTTCGTATTTTTTTTTTTATTTTTTTTTTATTATTAGTCATAAGGATCAGTTTGTAGTTGTTATAAAAGTGGGGCGTACTAAGACAGGGGAGGGCACTTAATTTTTAATTTACTTCCATCTACACCATTTCTCCGGTTTCAACCAAATTTCACACATATATTCTTTACTATAACGAGAAGTTTTAAGCCTACAAAAGTGGGTGGGATTGGACACGGGGCGTGCCAAATTTAATTTTAATCAAACTCTTTCTACACCGTTTTTCTGATTTCAACCAAATTTGGCAGATATATTCTTTGGAATAATGAGCTGTCAGTAATCTAGAAAATTGTGTGGAATTGAACGTGAGAGTGGCACTTTAATTTTTAATGACATGTTTTACACCGATAGATTGAATTTCCACATACCAATTTATTTATTTATTATTTATTATTTATTCAACATTTATTCTTTAGCATAATAAGCAGTGGCAGCTTAGGGTAAAATAAAATTAAGCGTATGACACAAATTTTTTTGGAGATAATACATCAACATTTTATAGACGGCTAAAGACTTCGAATAAACCTCAATACGGCTGCAGGGGGTAGTATTTTAGCTTCGGTGCCCTGCGAAGCTCCATTCCTTACTTGTTTTATTTTTGATTTGATTACTTAAGTCATCCCAGTCTCGATCCTCATAGCACAGACGTTACTTGGTGTTTTATTTTTTTGTTAATTATATTTTTATTTATAAATATTAAAAAGAAAAAATTTGTCGAAAAACCTGTGTCGGGAATAATGCACTTCCCTTTGCGTATTCGCATCGAACCGGGTACAATTCGACTGCAAGTTGAACGTGCTACCATCTCACCATTGGCTCCCTTGCATCACAGCAACAAAATACGAACAAACCTGAAAGTAAGCATAGTATAGATCTTCCAATTTATTCCATAGGATTGATGCCAAAAAGAATTTATTGTTTATCCAATATAATCATCAATCGATTCCATAATTTGGGCTTTGTTTATATAATTTATTTTCAATTTTCTTAAAAAAAGAAGAACTTCCTGTATGATTGTTAATATTTTTAATTTAAAAAGTACAAAATTTCAATCGCAGTTAGGACCATTTAGGAACCTTCACTTCGTTGTCTTCGCGCATACTTGTTTGGGTTTATTTTACCGTGTCTACACAGTAAAAAATGTTGATGCGGCTATCGTTACAAGATTTGCATCGTATTTTATGTTGCATTTGCGATAATATTTAATTGCTAAATGATGCAGACATGTATATACAGAAGAAACTCCAACATTATCACAAAAATTATGCTATCGAAAATTTAGAAATTTACGTATAGTTAGCGATGATAACAATCGAAAAAGATACGGTTGCTTATGTTTCGAAAAATTATTCGTTTATAATTCCAAAGCGATTAATTCTTCAACACAAATACGAAGAAAATTATATTTTCCACTTTTTTACTGTAGGTGGATACTTTCGGATAACTTTTTTGGCACTTTCCGACTTACTTTTGTTATTACTGACGCGATAACACTTGTATGAAATAACTTTTGATGTTTGATTGCCAATAAGGGAAAAATAAGAAATTTTTCTTCGATAAAAGGTGAGTTTACATATGCATTGACAAGTGTTAATTTTCGGCACAATATTTTAGTAACGTATCCTTCTTATGTTATGACAGCTCAGTTGGTAATGGAAGAACTTGTAACCAGTATTTTGTGTGTTAAAATACCGCAGCATGCGAATATTGCTTTATTTCTATATAAATGTAAGTTAAAAACTACATTTGAACAATATGAAAGATACGATATTTATATGAAAATTCACAGATCTAAGAATACTACAAATTTTAGATTCAATGATGTGTTCGTTAATAATGCAGCATGTGCTGTTTCCAAATCAATTAATGCAACCAATCTGAATTTATCAAAACTCAATTTGAGAAATGTCTAAAAGTATGATAATGTTCTGAAAAAAGCTACGTTCAGACTAAACTTTTTAGACCGTACTGTACATTCAGTGTATTGAACGAAAGACTCAATTCAATCATAAAACGAATTGAGAACTACTGATTATTAATTTAACATAAGTATGAGCTACTCAAATAAATATGTCTACGTGGCCCAGTGGTTAGAACATCCGACTATGGGTCCAATCGTACTGTGTTCATTCCTCAGTGGGAATCATATATTTAAAAAAATTTAAATAGCAAGCTTTTCGTTCTTACGCAACTAGTGCGGCTAATCGCTGTGTTGTTGTTTTCATATGAACCATTTCGTTACATTGGTTTTACCCCCCATATAGCTCGCCGTATTGTTGTATACGCATCTATAAAAGTTTCACTTCAAAAAATATGGTTGCTGGGTATATACATTTTAAGCGAAACTATTTACTTATCGTTCCAAATTTATATACATGTGTAATGGTTTTAAAAAAATTAATGAAAATATTAAAAACAGATATAAAATATTAAGGGTACTCACTTAAGTGCTGAAATTTCAGAAATCAGAAATTTCCAACGAGTTGAAGTGAGCGAACGTTTGTAATGTTTCGCTTTTTCCACATGGATCTGTTAAACTAAAAATCGCCATCGCTTCATTTCGTTGGTGATGCGATGCATGTCAACAGTCAAAGAGTCTCCTTGTCGCATGTACATATACTATATTTGTCGGAAAGGAGTCTGCCAGACTAGCAGGCAATAACTCGGACGGGCGACATCTAACGAGGAGCGGACGGAACTACTGCCTGCCAACTCCAACTTGGACGAAGACTTCGACGGCAATACTGACAAACTGCACGATGAGAAGGACAGCTAGACAAAACTCGACGAAGCATTGCTAGCTAGCAACGACGACGACCGAACAAAGGACAGTTGAGTTACGAAGTAAAATTAATGCGGTTGTGCGCCGCTAAGCGACACCTCAATAATTCAAAATTTAATTAATAATATTGTTTTATTTAATAAAGTACATAAAAACTAAAACATTAGTGTATCATTTTAATAGAGAATACCACATATATGCACTTTATAATTTAATAATTTTTATCAGCGGACAGCAAAACTATACATCGATTAAAAGAAACTAATTGAATTGCAATTTCATTCTAGATTGCGGACATTTCATTTAGGCTATTCACAGCTTAAACGTATATTAACAAGGCATATTTATAGCATTTGTTATATTTGAAACTGTGAGCACCTCAGTATGTGCTTGCCGTATTCAATGATTTTGCAACGCTGTTATATATGCTGCAGACAGGTCATAAAAATACGAGACACAAAAAACGCGTCCAAGGGCTACTTTTATTAACTCGTATTTGCGTTTACGACAACAACAAAGAAAAATACGCTTACGTAAGTTGGCGTAAAAATAACAAATCGTAAATTAAACAAGCCTGCGTACTTAAACTGCGAACAGCCTAATAAGCTTTTAGAATGTCTTCTTCTTATCGAAATTATCATATTCACAATGACTCACACTCATTAAACAGATTCGCTTATGATTACTGAACACATCTGTTCTTTGCAAATTTCCGACGATTATTTTTCTTCAACTCAGTAGATGATTAAATTAAAGCAAACTTTGGAAAACCAAAACAACAACAATTGGACTGAAGTTTTCGTAAAATTCAGCATTTCTGAAATTTCAGCGTTGAAGTGAATACCCTTATTATTTCAATGCCGAGTTGAAATTGAAATAAGTACAAAAACTATCGTTTTAGAGTTGGAATTTTAGAAATTTTTCATTTCCGAAAATTTTCTGCCTAATTTTTTGATCTTTTACCCTTTTATTTAAATTTTTTATGCGGAAGTGTATTTTACATTTCATGAAGAGTTCATTCACTGCTACAGGAAGTTCGCTGCACACATTTCTGATAGATTTGTGCAGTAGTTCTGCAAACTGAAATGCCTTTTACGTTTACTTTATTAAATATTGGGGCCGTGGCGTAGTGGGATGAGTGTGTAGCCCATTCGCCAGAGAACCCTGGTTCGAGTAAAAACTGCCATGAAAAGCTTCTTGAAAACATAAGTCTTATGTTATGGAAACTCGTCGTTGTCAATGGTATCCTCAACGTCAATGAATTCAATGATTTCATCTGTTTGGTCAATATTATTAGTATTTGGAACAACATTTATTGCAAACTTTGAGACCTGGAGCCAAACGGTGTCGCTTTGTTCAGAGTATCCAGTTGAATTTAAATATTCTGTTTTTCTTGTTACATTTTAAATTTAAATTTGTTTAATATTTTTTAAATTAAAAAATAAAAAAATTCCCTTATATTAATATGCTTACAGTACTTGTATTTGACACTTTATGCCTATAGCTCGGCAGCGCAGTCGCTAATAATAATAACTTCGTAACTTCGAAGTCTTTTTTCTATTCGAAGTTTTGAAATGAAGCTTTGAACTTCGAGAACCTCGATATTCAAAAACTTCAAATAAAAGTTATAGCTAGTATGATATACAATACTTTCCGCTTATAACGAACCCGTTTAAAACGAACTTTTGCCTTAACCGAACCAATTTCAAAAGTACGCGCTTTAATTCTAATAAACCATTAATTCGTTTTCGCTTATTACGAACCTCTTTAGAGGGAACTTTAGGTTAAAACGAATCTTATTTGCATGCGTTCAGATTAAACGAACAAAAAAGTACCAATCCTAATCATAACTGCCCTGGATGCAATGTGTAGCGTAGGCTATGTAAGAACTTTTCTTTAGTCGTGGCAGTTCACAACAAATTCTTGACCACTTGACTCATGTGGAAGAGTATATAAATAATAATAATATTGGTTCTAAGCAAACGAAAATAACTGAATTTTTAAGAACTAATTTTAGTTTTCTTTAAATATCCCAACGTTTTTTTTAATAAATCAACAAAGGAGTTAATACATGCATGTGCACATACCCAAATTATTTTGTTCAAGTCATCATTTAATGCGAACTTTGTTAAAACGAACCATTTTGCCCAGTCCCTTGAAGTTCGCTTTAAGCAAAAAGTACTGTAATTGATTTAAGTAGTAAGGTGAATATAGTGTGATAGGTTATGATACTTCTGTAATGATGAGTGTGGATGGCGGCCTTCTGGGGCCGATTTACGTATGGTTGCGATTATTCCATGATTATGTTATAGAAACTGTTTTGATTTGTTACTCTTTTAACTGTAAAGTGACCACTTATATCCTAATAGGGATAAGCTACCCACTTATTTCTTAACCCTAAAGTTCTTCTTAACTGATTCAACACATTAAATGTTACGATTTTTTTAAAATTGTATTTAATTTGATTTTATCTTAATATGCAAGGAAAAACTTTAGTTCTCAGACTAAAGATCCTCCCTTTTATGGCTATATGTAAGTGTCTACCATTTTCTACTTGTACCTTACGTGGCGGCTGTACACACATTTTTATATTCATTTTATGTTTAGGAAGAATCTTTGCATTGGTTTTGTTAAGTGTAGCTTATATTTACAACAATGAAATAATTATTTGGTGACACAGTTTCGCTAAAATAAAATATTTTAATAAATCTAGGCTTACGAAATCTAGCGTTAAGCAATATGTGTTTAAAACTGGTGCCAGACCACAGCGAGCAAATTGCAACAACTTTTCTTCTTATGGCAAACTTATCTATAAAACTTATTATAAACAAAAATATACAAATTTGCCTTTATTAGGCGGCACCAGTTTAAACAATGGCAACAACGAACACAACCAAAAAATAGCAAACAAACTTCAGTGCTGAAAAACAATGCAATGTTGCTAAAATAAAGGCACAAATTAAAATACAACCATCTCGATACTCATTCTGCTGAGATACGCACTGTGATTGTGATGAAGTAGACAAAGTCACCCGCTCGTCGCCTATCTATTTCCCGCAATAAAACAAACAATAACGTTAACAACTTGCTTAACATCAAGTGGTGTTTAGGGGTTAGGACTTGAACAGGGAAGCCCCGGACGGTGAGCCTTGCGACACTGTTTGTTTAATTTTTGTTTTAGAATCAAGACGTTAAAAAGCCAGGCCAAAGTGCTCCGAGTGCTGCTCCGAGTGGTTGGGTTTGAGCTGATGCCATCCGTTCCTTCTGGCTGCAAGTTCTTCTTTTAAAACATGTGGTGCGTTGAGAGCTCAACACTTGTGTCTCTAGCTCAGCGACTTCCTGGTTGAACTCAAGTGCATGTCGCATAGTATCGCATCACGTTGCGTTCTCATCGTCATCATTTTCATTTTCCTGAAGTTAGTGGGTGTGTGTGTGCATTATCTTTGAAGTGTAGAAATAAGATGAAGGAAGAGCAGCAGGGAGCGGCGAAAATGTGGCATATTCAGATTCATTCTTGTCCTGGTTTATGACTTGCGCCTTCATTTTGGTTTTTGCTTATTTTCCAACAAAGTTTGTTGTTTTCACTGCATAAATTATGTCTTTTCAAGATTTTTTTTTCCTTGGGGTGGTTAATACAGTAGTTTTTGTGAAGATTTTTCGCTGCAATTTTTAGTAGCTCGACTGGCGTTTATTGTGAATAAGCAACGTTGTATGCGAGCCCGTGCCAGTTTCTAGCGAAATACTCTGCTATTCTGCTATGCATTTTTCGCATTTTTTATATTAACTCTCGACTTTTTAGCATGAGGTTAAGTTGTACAAACAATAAAGTAGATACAATATAGCGATTCTGGCTCAGGTGGAGCGGTGGAGCAAGCTGATGACGTCACGCCCGCACCCCAGCGCCATCTAGTGGGGGGCTTTTTGCTCAAATGTGCAAAGGTGTATGTCTTTGCTAAAAAGCTATTATGGTGTATGTCTTTGCTAAAAGCTATTATGGTGTATGTCTTTGCTAAAAGCTATTATGGTGTATGTCTTTGCTAAAATGTATTAAAAATCGGCAAGTTTGATGTATATCTTTGCTAAAAGCTATTATGGTGTATGTCTTTGCTAAAATGTATTAAAAATCGGCAAGTTTGATGTATGTCTTTGCTAAAAGCTATTATGGTGTATGTCTTTGCTTTTAAGCGTTAGTCATAATTTCATACACTACATTATCGGTAGTGGTAGTCAAGCGAGTTCTTATCAGTGTTTGCATGTTTTGTTTTTCTTAACCCTCGAATACCTAATAGCAATGACTCAAATCCTGAGTGACGAGCTTAGCTGAAATGATATGACTTGCTATATGAAAATATATATATTAATATGGATTGAAGCAATTTAGGTACGGCGAAGGTTGAAGGGTTAAAGAATTGTTTATAAATTTATCATAATGGTGCTAAGTATTAGGTGCGAATATTAGATTTGTATAAGTAGTTTAAGAATTGGATGACAACCATTTGAAACATAGGCGTATATAAATATCCATTCGTCAGCTGGGGGACATCGGGGTAACAAGCCCCCGCGTAATAACCACCGGCCAAGTCACTTACACCCAGCAACTTCTCCGCCGCTGTATTTTATTTTAAGTAAACGAAATACACCGCAACCAAGAAGAGTCAAGAAGTTTCTAGAAGCTTCGAGATGCAGAAACTTCGAGAACATTTTAGAAGCTGACTTATGTCATTGTATGCCGAAGCGAATGGTGTGAGAGAGAAAGGGAGAGAGAGAATTTGATAGTAAGAGAGAGAAAGGGAGATAGCAAATAGCGCGATCCTATACAAATAATACTTCAGAATCAACCTAACCTTAGCCAATGCCGTAGGTATAGGGGGGGCACCCTTTATATATATAGGTATATAGGCTACTCTATAGGTATAGACTATCAGTTTAAAACGAATACGCATAATGTCAATAACAATCTCTTTAAGCGGAACCACTTCAACTCTTGTTGCAAAATATTTTCCTCCGGTTGAATTACCTACAAGATATGTTTGTGGACTTATAGACTTTGTATCTATTAATTCTATACCAAATGTACATGATTACAATAATTTATTCCATATCGGACCACATACTATTACAATTCCAGTTGGTTCATATGAACTGAAAGACATTGCTTCTTTCTTAGAGTCAAGTATAAAATCCATTGATGATTCAATTTACTTAAAAATTGAGCGAAACAATAACACCCTAAAAACTGAAATTACTTCCTCCGAAGACATAGATTTTTCAAAACCAAACAGTGTAGGACAATTGCTGGGATTCAGTAAAAGAAAATTGATAGAAAATGAGCTACCGTACGAGGAATTTATCAATGTGGTTACTATAGAGCCATTACAAGATATAGAAAAAACAAAATATATAAATATAGATCAGTCAGGTACAACTAGATATTTTCAATCTGACTTACCTTTGAATATTACAAATGTAAATACAATACGTATCGAAAGCAACTTGACAGATGGATCATATATTAATAGCACTTTGGTTCACACTATTCACGAATTTCCTCTAGATGTTCCACCCGGATATAAAATTAAAGAGAAACCTCAAAATGTCATTTATTTACCTGTCAACTGTCAACAAGTAAACAACATAACGATTAGAATCTTAAATCAAGACGGCGACCTTATAAATTTTCGAGGGGAAAAGATTACCGTAAGACTACACTTCAAGCCAGAAGAATTATAATTATGATTATTTATAATAAAAAAAAGATACAAAGAGAATTTACAGTTAGTCCTACATCAGCACTTGAACGAGGAAGAAGAAGATCTAACAAACCATTGACAAGATATAATATAGAATTTTTAAAATCCTTGGGACTTAATCTTGGGAGAAGAGTCAACAACAACTATTACTAAACTGCTAAACTGGTCTGTACTATTCAACAGCTAACTGCTAAAACTGATCTGTGCTGTTCAACAGCTAACTGCTAAACTGGTCTGTACCACTCAACAGCTAACTGCTAAAACTGATCTGTACTGTTCTACAGCTACCGGCTAAAACTGATCGATAATTAGTCAATCAATCACAATATCGATAATCAATCAACTAATAATTCAATATGAATGAAATACTCAATGTACTTCAACAACCTATGTACGATGAGAGTATTATAAAAAGAGACTATCATAGTTACTATCCATACCAAAAATCGTTTAACAATAACGATGAGATTCGTATACCCATTCAAAATCAAGATCTCTTTGTCTTACCAAGTGAGAGTATGATTTACATTCATGGTTTTATAGTAAAACAGGAAGGAGGAAATGATGTAGTAACAACAGGTGTGAAATTTAAAAACAACTTTGTTTCATATCTGTTTGATGAAATTCGTTATGAAATTAATGGTTTTGAAGTTGATCGTACACGTAATCTTGGAATTTCATCAACCATGAAAAATTTCGTTTCATTGAATAAAGCTGAAAGTGGCGCATTAAGAAACGCAGGTTGGGTTCCTGATGAAAATTTCACATTGGAAAAATCTCATTTTAGTTGTTGTGTGCCGTTGAAAATGTTCCTGGGTTTTGCTGAAGATTATAATAAAATAATATTAAATTCGAAGCATGAACTTATCCTTCAACGTTCTACATATAATGATAGATCATATCATTCTACAAATGGAACTGATCAGTTAAAGCTAACAATACTGGACATAGTTTGGAAAATGCCTCATATACAATTATCAGACTTTGCAAAATTGGAAATGTACAAGATAATTAAAAACGAAAATTTGCTAATACCAATGGCGTTTAGAAGTTGGGACTATCATATGAATCCTATACTACCAAAGGAAACAAAAGTTTTATGGAATGTTAAGCTTTCACCGCAAAATGAAAGACCACGATTTCTTATAATCGGTTTACAAAGAGAAAAAAGTAAACAGGAAGGAAATATATTTGATCATTGTAATATATCTAATTTAAAAGTATATATAAACTCTGAATCATATCCCTATGATGATTTAAATAGTCGCTTTGAAATGGGACAGTATGCTGTACTATATGATATGTATGCAAAATTTCAACAAAGTTATTATATGCGGGAACCTAAACCATTGCTAGATGTCGTTGGATTTAAGGCTATTGCACCACTTATTGTTGTTGATGTAACACACCAAAATGAAGCAGTTAAAGTTGGACCTATTGATGTACGAATTGAATTTGAAACCGAAGCAAACAAACCGATTCCAGATAGAACCTCAGCCCACTGTTTAGTAATTCATGATCGAGTAATTGAATATTCACCTCTAACCAGCGAAATCAGAAAAAATTAATTAAATATAAGATCACTTTTTTCCATTAATAAAATTATACAATTTGTTTATATATATATATATAAATAATAATAATAATAGTAATAAAGAAAAATTTGAATAAATTTTTAAGTCTATACCTATAGAGTAGCCTATATACCTATATATATAAAGGGTGCCCCCCCCTATACCTACGGCATTGGCTAAGGTTAGGTTGATTCTGAAGTATTATTTGTATAGGATCGCGCTATTTGCTATCTCCCTTTCTCTCTCTTACTATCAAATTCTCTCTCTCCCTTTCTCTCTCACACCATTCGCTTCGGCATACAATGACATAAGTCAGCTTCTAAAATGTTCTCGAAGTTTCTGCATCTCGAAGCTTCTAGAAACTTCTTGACTCTTCTTGGTTGCGGTGTATTTCGTTTACTTAAAATAAAATACAGCGGCGGAGAAGTTGCTGGGTGTAAGTGACTTGGCCGGTGGTTATTACGCGGGGGCTTGTTACCCCGATGTCCCCCAGCTGACGAATGGATATTTATATACGCCTATGTTTCAAATGGTTGTCATCCAATTCTTAAACTACTTATACAAATCTAATATTCGCACCTAATACTTAGCACCATTATGATAAATTTATAAACAATTCTTTAACCCTTCAACCTTCGCCGTACCTAAATTGCTTCAATCCATATTAATATATATATTTTCATATAGCAAGTCATATCATTTCAGCTAAGCTCGTCACTCAGGATTTGAGTCATTGCTATTAGGTATTCGAGGGTTAAGAAAAACAAAACATGCAAACACTGATAAGAACTCGCTTGACTACCACTACCGATAATGTAGTGTATGAAATTATGACTAACGCTTAAAAGCAAAGACATACACCATAATAGCTTTTAGCAAAGACATACATCAAACTTGCCGATTTTTAATACATTTTAGCAAAGACATACACCATAATAGCTTTTAGCAAAGATATACATCAAACTTGCCGATTTTTAATACATTTTAGCAAAGACATACACCATAATAGCTTTTAGCAAAGACATACACCATAATAGCTTTTAGCAAAGACATACACCATAATAGCTTTTTAGCAAAGACATACACCTTTGCACATTTGAGCAAAAAGCCCCCCACTAGATGGCGCTGGGGTGCGGGCGTGACGTCATCAGCTTGCTCCACCGCTCCACCTGAGCCAGAATCGCTATATTGTATCTACTCAATAAGTGATTTTCGGTTGTTAAAACTTTGAAAAACTGTATTATTTATTTGGTGCTTAGTATGTCGGATAAAAGTTTCATGTTTTGGGCTAATAAAAATGTCTTTCTTAAGTTAAAGATGTATCTTTTTGTGTTGACAACGTTAAGTTTTGTCTAATATTTTAGCTGGTTTTTGTAAGGAGTGGTATGGGTTAAGTTGTTGAAGTTTTCTGATTTCGCATTTTATGGAATGTGCAACGTTGCAACAATATTGTTTGTCTGTCTGTTCATCCCGTACAATTGCCTCTGATCCATTTTTTCCAATATGTTGTTGGCTCAAATGTTGATGTTAACTTATTTGATTTTACAGTTTGTTTTAACAGCACCTTATCGCCTTCTTCAATACTACTCCATTTCGCGTTCCGTCGTTGGTCAGCATACTGTTTCCCTTCTTCCTTGTTAGTTTTATCCCGGTCTCTTACTTCTTCATCTATTTAAATTGGCTGATAGATATTTGGCACATTATCTCGAATATACCATTTTAAAAGCATTTCTGAGGAGGTTTGAGAGGTAGTTGAGTTGGGTGTTGATCTGTATATGAGTAAGAAATCCTCCAGTTCATCCTTCCAGTTCTTACCCATTTGATGTGCAATCTGCAAGCACTTCAGTATTGAGCGATTTTGCCTTTCTATTTCTCCATTCTGCTGCAGCTAGTATGGAATCGTTTTTATTAATTTAATATTATTAATTTAGTAAAACATGCCACATTCGTCACTTATAAACTGGTGCCCATTATCTGCTGTGGTTGTTAAAGAGTATCCAAAACATATGAAGATACTTTGTAGTTCCTTGATTGTCATTATAATATTTTCTTGAAACAACTAAAATAATCGACTACAACTAACAGTATCAGTATCAGTATCAGTATCAGTATCAGTATCAGTATCAGTATCAGTATCAGTATCAGTATCAGTATCAGTATCAGTATCAGTATCAGTATCAGTATCAGTATCAGTATCAGTATCAGTATCAGTATCAGTATCAGTATCAGTATCAGTATCAGTATCAGTATCAGTATCAGTATCAGTATCAGTATCAGTATCAGTATCAGTATCAGTATCAGTATCAGTATCAGTATCAGTATCAGTATCAGTATCAGTATCAGTATCAGTATCAGTATCAGTATCAGTATCAGTATCAGTATCAGTATCAGTATCAGTATCAGTATCAGTATCAGTATCAGTATCAGTATCAGTATCAGTATCAGTATCAGTATCAGTATCAGTATCAGTATCAGTATCAGTATCAGTATCAGTATCAGTATCAGTATCAGTATCAGTATCAGTATCAGTATCAGTATCAGTATCAGTATCAGTATCAGTATCAGTATCAGTATCAGTATCAGTATCAGTATCAGTATCAGTATCAGTATCAGTATCAGTATCAGTATCAGTATCAGTATCAGTATCAGTATCAGTATCAGTATCAGTATCAGTATCAGTATCAGTATCAGTATCAGTATCAGTATCAGTATCAGTATCAGTATCAGTATCAGTATCAGTATCAGTATCAGTATCAGTATCAGTATCAGTATCAGTATCAGTATCAGTATCAGTATCAGTATCAGTATCAGTATCAGTATCAGTATCAGTATCAGTATCAGTATCAGTATCAGTATCAGTATCAGTATCAGTATCAGTATCAGTATCAGTATCAGTATCAGTATCAGTATCAGTATCAGTATCAGTATCAGTATCAGTATCAGTATCAGTATCAGTATCAGTATCAGTATCAGTATCAGTATCAGTATCAGTATCAGTATCAGTATCAGTATCAGTATCAGTATCAGTATCAGTATCAGTATCAGTATCAGTATCAGTATCAGTATCAGTATCAGTATCAGTATCAGTATCAGTATCAGTATCAGTATCAGTATCAGTATCAGTATCAGTATCAGTATCAGTATCAGTATCAGTATCAGTATCAGTATCAGTATCAGTATCAGTATCAGTATCAGTATCAGTATCAGTATCAGTAGCAGTATCAGTATCAGTATCAGTATCAGTATCAGTATCAGTATCAGTATCAGTGTCAGTATCAGTGTCAGTATCAGTGTCAGTGTCAGTGTCAGTGTCAGTGTCAGTATCAGTGTCAGTGTCAGTGTCAGTGTCAGTGTCAGTGTCAGTGTCAGTGTCAGTGTCAGTGTCAGTGTCAGTATCAGTATCAGTATCAGTATCAGTATCAGTATCAGTATCAGTATCAGTATCAGTATCAGTATCAGTATCAGTATCAGTATCAGTATCAATATCAGTATCAGTATCAATATCAGTATCAGTATCAGTATCAGTATCAGTATCAGTATCAGTATCAGTATCAGTATCAGTATCAGTATCAGTATCAGTATCAGTATCAGTATCAGTATCAGTATCAGTATCAGTATCAGTATCAGTATCAGTATCAGTATCAGTATCAGTATCAGTATCAGTATCAGTATCAGTATCAGTATCAGTATCAGTATCAGTATCAGTATCAGTATCAGTATCAGTATCAGTATCAGTATCAGTATCAGTATCAGTATCAGTATCAGTATCAGTATCAGTATCAGTATCAGTATCAGTATCAGTATCAGTATCAGTATCAGTATCAGTATCAGTATCAGTATCAGTATCAGTATCAGTATCAGTATCAGTATCAGTATCAGTATCAGTATCAGTATCAGTGTCAGTGTCAGTGTCAGTGTCAGTGTCAGTGTCAGTGTCAGTGTCAGTGTCAGTGTCAGTGTCAGTGTCAGTGTCAGTGTCAGTGTCAGTGTCAGTGTCAGTGTCAGTGTCAGTGTCAGTGTCAGTGTCAGTGTCAGTGTCAGTGTCAGTGTCAGTGTCAGTGTCAGTGTCAGTGTCAGTGTCAGTGTCAGTGTCAGTGTCAGTGTCAGTGTCAGTGTCAGGTCAGTGTCAGTGTCAGTGTCAGTGTCAGTGTCAGTGTCAGTGTCAGTGTCAGTGTCAGTGTCAGTGTCAGTGTCAGTGTCAGTGTCAGTGTCAGTGTCAGTGTCAGTGTCAGTGTCAGTGTCAGTGTCAGTGTCAGTGTCAGTGTCAGTGTCAGTGTCAGTGTCAGTGTCAGTGTCAGTGTCAGTGTCAGTGTCAGTGTCAGTGTCAGTGTCAGTGTCAGTGTCAGTGTCAGTGTCAGTGTCAGTGTCAGTGTCAGTGTCAGTGTCAGTGTCAGTGTCAGTGTCAGTGTCAGTGTCAGTGTCAGTGTCAGTGTCAGTGTCAGTGTCAGTGTCAGTGTCAGTGTCAGTGTCAGTGTCAGTGTCAGTGTCAGTGTCAGTGTCAGTGTCAGTGTCAGTGTCAGTGTCAGTGTCAGTGTCAGTGTCAGTGTCAGTGTCAGTGTCAGTGTCAGTGTCAGTGTCAGTGTCAGTGTCAGTGTCAGTGTCAGTGTCAGTGTCAGTGTCAGTGTCAGTGTCAGTGTCAGTGTCAGTGTCAGTGTCAGTGTCAGTGTCAGTGTCAGTGTCAGTGTCAGTGTCAGTGTCAGTGTCAGTGTCAGTGTCAGTGTCAGTGTCAGTGTCAGTGTCAGTGTCAGTGTCAGTGTCAGTGTCAGTGTCAGTGTCAGTGTCAGTGTCAGTGTCAGTGTCAGTGTCAGTGTCAGTGTCAGTGTCAGTGTCAGTGTCAGTGTCAGTGTCAGTGTCAGTGTCAGTGTCAGTGTCAGTGTCAGTGTCAGTGTCAGTGTCAGTGTCAGTGTCAGTGTCAGTGTCAGTGTCAGTGTCAGTGTCAGTGTCAGTGTCAGTGTCAGTGTCAGTGTCAGTGTCAGTATCAGTATCAGTATCAGTATCAGTATCAGTATCAGTATCAGTATCAGTATCAGTATCAGTATCAGTATCAGTATCAGTATCAGTATCAGTATCAGTATCAGTATCAGTATCAGTATCAGTATCAGTATCAGTATCAGTATCAGTATCAATATCAATATCAGTATCAGTATCAGTATCAGTATCAGTATCAGTATCAGTATCAGTATCAGTATCAGTATCAGTATCAGTATCAGTATCAGTATCAGTATCAGTATCAGTATCAGTATCAGTATCAGTATCAGTATCAGTATCAGTATCAGTATCAGTATCAGTATCAGTATCAGTATCAGTATCAGTATCAGTATCAGTATCAGTATCAGTATCAGTATCAGTATCAGTATCAGTATCAGTATCAGTATCAGTATCAGTATCAGTATCAGTATCAGTATCAGTATCAGTATCAGTATCAGTATCAGTATCAGTATCAGTATCAGTATCAGTATCAGTATCAGTATCAGTATCAATATCAATATCAATATCAATATCAGTATCAGTATCAGTATCAGTATCAGTATCAGTATCAGTATCAGTATCAGTATCAGTATCAGTATCAGTATCAGTATCAGTATCAGTATCAGTATCAGTATCAGTATCAGTATCAGTATCAGTATCAGTATCAGTATCAGTATCAGTATCAGTATCAGTATCAGTATCAGTATCAGTATCAGTATCAGTATCAGTATCAGTATCAGTATCAGTATCAGTATCAGTATCAGTATCAGTATCAGTGTCAGTGTCAGTGTCAGTGTCAGTGTCAGTGTCAGTGTCAGTGTCAGTGTCAGTGTCAGTGTCAGTGTCAGTGTCAGTGTCAGTGTCAGTGTCAGTGTCAGTGTCAGTGTCAGTGTCAGTGTCAGTGTCAGTGTCAGTGTCAGTGTCAGTG
Organism: Coremacera marginata; assembly: GCA_914767935.1. Classification (NCBI taxonomy): domain Eukaryota; kingdom Metazoa; phylum Arthropoda; class Insecta; order Diptera; family Sciomyzidae; genus Coremacera; species Coremacera marginata. Next base: position 78,564,637 of record OU612046.1, read on the forward strand.
TCAGTGTCAGTGTCAGTGTCAGTGTCAGTGTCAGTGTCAGTGTCAGTGTCAGTGTCAGTGTCAGTGTCAGTGTCAGTGTCAGTGTCAGTGTCAGTGTCAGTGTCAGTGTCAGTGTCAGTGTCAGTGTCAGTGTCAGTGTCAGTGTCAGTGTCAGTGTCAGTGTCAGTGTCAGTGTCAGTGTCAGTGTCAGTGTCAGTGTCAGTGTCAGTGTCAGTGTCAGTGTCAGTGTCAGTGTCAGTGTCAGTGTCAGTGTCAGTGTCAGTGTCAGTGTCAGTGTCAGTGTCAGTGTCAGTGTCAGTGTCAGTGTCAGTGTCAGTGTCAGTGTCAGTGTCAGTGTCAGTGTCAGTATCAGTATCAG